>VZSC01013712.1:238857-298087 GCA_013398225.1 Steatornis caripensis | reverse complement strand
TTTTGGTGAACTCTTTTTATATGAGAAGGAAATGAACACAGAAAATTTGTGGTTAAGGTGCTTACTGAAACTGAAGAGAACTGAGTCCTGTTTCCTGATTGCCAAAGACTTCCTTGGTAGTCACTGGCAACTCATTTCATTTCCCTCTGTCCCAAGCTCTTTTGCTTGTTTAACGCATCCGTTTCACTTACTGTTGGTATGTTGGGTTTTTTAAGAAAAGAGGCTTTTCAGACCAAAAAAAAATCTGTATCCATACCTATACCTATATCCCTATATATATATCTCTACTAAACACGATCTTTGGCCAATTCATGCATATGTGTGTCTAAGAATTTATATATATGTGTGCGCGCGTGTGTATGTATGTATTGCTCAATCAAAACAAACATTAGATCTATGCTAAAAAAAATGAGTATCAGTAAAGGTAAAATTTATTATATCTAGTATAGCCTTGTGTGAAATCTGTGGTGAAAGTTAAGTGGATACAGTAGTACTATGCAGTCCATAGCTGACAAATTTATTTATTTTGTGCTAAAATTGCAGTAATTTACCTATTATTAATTAATGCCAGATGGATGTACAGAGGGATATATATTGGTATAGAACTACAGTGTTAAGAAATGTGCATATGTTTTATGAATAATTTAATTATTATTATGCTGTTATAAAAACAGTAAATAGCCTCTGTGCAATTTTAACACACAATTATTTCTGCATACAGGAAAGTGTAAATATTTATGATTACACACCTGTTCATACTATTTTGTTATATAGGCCAGCTATTACCAAAATAAGCCATATCGTAAGTCCAAACGTTGCAGGCAATAGGGAAAAAAAGGTAAGCACATGGACGGACAGGTGAAAATAAAAATAGATAACTAACATACTGCAAAACTAGAAACCAAGTAAGGCATGTTATCTGTGACAGCCTATTTCTAATACCTGATTAGTAGCTGTTTAGCAACAGACATGTACAAAAAATTGATTGCATTCTTCCTCACTACATATGGGAAAACTGCATCATCTGAGTAGCAATTTTAGGTCTGAAAATCAAAACTGTGAACAGAAAAATGAGGGCAAGTAGAGCTATAACAGCTCCTCAGCAGTTCAGCTACTTCACACTAAGTATGCCAAAACTTTCTATTGAGGAAAAAATTCCCGTATTTTTAATCTTTGTAAATGACTGCAGATTCTTCTGTTAGGCTTTGCACTGATAAACTGTATATGCCAATATAATTTGATTTAACCATTAATATTCATTCTCCTAATTTATGTATTTGAAAGTTATAATTATTTGCAATATTACTGTTGATTGGCCTGGATTTTTGATTTAATAAATCTTCTTAATGGATAGTGCACATATGTCATGTTGTTATAAACTGGAGCTCCTATTAATGCTGACATTCTGTGAAAAATGTAGTATGTTAAATTCACCTATGCTAAAATGCTTCATTCTTAACACTTTAAATCAATATCATTGTTATATTTAATCATACAAAATGCACATAAAACATTAGAACACCAAAACTTAAAAGTAAGAGAAAGACAATGTGTCTCAGGCTTGCCAATATTAATATCCCATCAGCAAAAGAAATTATAAGAAATACGTACAAACTGGCTTTGTAAAGTACATTATTTGTATTCACTTTCGAAACCATCGTGATTTTATGTCCTCAAGATCATGCTGTTTTGATGCAGCTGTGGTACAGCAGGTGATTTATAGGGAGACCATTTATAGGTATTCTTTATAACTGCTATTATAAAATGTACCTTTATCTATTCAAGACACCCGTATATCATTGACAGCTAATAGATCAGAATAATAAGTGCAAATGCTTGATCTTCTTCAATACCTAATAGTCATCAGGTTTTATGTGTGTCTCGTGAATTAAAATTCTTTTACAAGGCACACCAGGAACATCGACTCTGAGCAGACAGAAGGTCAAACCAATGACAAGAGTAAATCTGGATCTTATTAATGACCACTGTTTCTACTTCCCACACTCATTTTTTCTTTAGAAAAGTGAGTTTGCCACTCTTACTGTTCACATAAAAGAAAAAAAAGCATGATTTCTATTCAAATTCAAACAGTAACGAACATTTTAATTAGGTTAGAAGCACAAAGTATGCATCATGAGAACACACGTATTAGCCCGGCTGTCCAATTCTAGGCTGATTTTGTCAACCTGGCATTTGGAAAAGGTTGGGGTTTTTTTTTTTCTGACTCATAACTGAGCCCATCTGAGAAAGAGTAAAGGAAACACAAATACATAGCACCATGCTATCATTTTCACAGTCACTTTATATCTCAGGACTGCACTAATATATTCTCCACTGTTCCAAAATTTCAACAATGGGCCTTTCATGAAGGCATTCTTACAGAACAGTGCCTGGGACCCTCATTCAAATAAATTTAAAGCCAAAGCTTCCAAGGAAAACTTCTGGCCACAATTCACATGACCTCTACACACTAGTTAGAAAAAAAGACCACCCAACAAAGGAACAAAAAGAAACAATGTCCTCGGAAACAGACCATCCATTCAAGTAAAAAATGAAATACACAGTACAGCTATAACTGAAAAGACGTGTAAAGAATACTAGAGGGTAAAACCTTTCCACTAAAGCGATGTCATACTACCAGCTGACCTTCACATTTTCACCTCCAGTGTTAAGGCATTATGCACAGTCCAGTGTTTGAAGCACTTACTTACAGAACTAACAAGGAAGAGGAAAAGAAGCAATTAGTATGCTCAGGCACAGCATAGGAAAAGACAAAAAAAAAAAAACCAAAACAACAAATACTCAAACTGCTATGAAGCTATGTAAGAGCACTACGTTACCGCTCAGTTTCTCCCTGCCTTCCCTCTCTCAACGCTCTCCCCTGCATATTAAACAGTGGGTTCCGTAAGGGACACAGCTTTTTGGAGATTCTCTAATGGAGAAGCATCTTTTTTCCATTCCAAGCACATTATATAACTGTGTAAGCGATGGAAGCCAATTCCACTGCCATGCCCTGAAGCAGCGTTCATCTAATGCGAACAGCCATGGAGAAATCTGCTGCTGCCTCACATGTGATCCCAATCTAAGGAAAACATAATTCAGGACTTTTCCACACATCACAGCCTTAACCATTTGATTATAATTCACCAATTTCATAGAAAAAAAATGTTTATTTTCATTGTGCCTGGTTCCCAAGTAATCACATAAGCTCCCTGCAGTCATAGCTGATCTCTTAAATGAAAGATTTACCTCAACTTATTGCAGGCAAACAGTTTTGGTTGAATCGCTAACAAGATTCAGACTGATATTTAAAAATAGAATGGAAGTTTAAAGTGCCTGCATTTATCAAATATCAGAGCAGAAATTTACTTATCTGAACCACCTGGTCATCTACTGCAGTTTATATGCTAACACTTCCATTATTATTTTGCAGGACAGTAAGCGATGTTTCCTTATGCCCTGGGGGAAAAAACAAAACAAAACAACAACAAAATCCCCAAACAAACAAAAAGGGCCCCCTCCTGTTAAAAAATGCTTTCAGGTATAGCATCAGCTAGCAAATACAGAGTTAAAAGCAAATAAAATTGCAAGGAATGGATTCTTAAATAGCATTTTTTCTCCATACAAAAGAGTTGCTCATGCACCAGCTTTTAAGTCGTACAAATCCTACGAGCTCTGCTGGCCTATGATTCCTGGGGTGCAAGTTCACTGAAGACCCCTAGATTTTACACATGGCTTGGCATGAATAGTCTTTGAATGTATTTACTTCTCATTTGTGTAATGGAGAGAAACTAACTGATCAAAAGGATGTGGTTTAAAAAAAAAAAGAAAAAAGATAAAAAGATTGAGAGCTTAGCAAGTAACCAGAAGCCCAGTATTCCCCTTAATGGCAAGACTGGTCCAGTTTGCTCATCCATGGGAAAGACTGTGTGTTGCAGTAAAGAGTAGGTAGAGCACAAGAAGCAGACGATGTATGCTACTGTAGCTTTTGGATGGGATAGACCCCCAAAGGAAAAACTGTTTAATGTTTCCTGGTATGAGGTGATTAATATTTCTAGATTTGGTAGTAAAAAATATAGTTTCTCTGCAACTGTTGGCAGTAAATATTAATCATCACTTGCTTACTATCAAATGAGTAAACTACATGCACAAATCTTTAAAATAAGGTTAAAACTGTGGATTATTTTTTGGCACTTTCAGTTACTCTGCAGAGATTTTTAATGCCATCTGAATGCTAAATCCATACCAGTGTTGCTGCCCAGATTAAACTTAATTTTCATTGACAAATGTAAGGCTTTAGCAGAGTGAAAGGGCAGGATTTCTGTCAAATAACTTCACATATCTACGCTACAGAAGTGTCTGTATCTGCAGACAAGTTAGGCTCCTTTATAGTCATTTCAGAGAAACAGAAAACTCCCAGATGTGATTCATCTCATACTGAAGGGGATATCTAAACCAAGACACATGAATTGTTCCTTAGAAGTGTGTATTTATCTCCACTGACAATATAGAGTGTAACCGGAGGCGGACACCTATGTTTCAGAAGAAACTCCAGATCTTTCGTAGCAGTGAAGATCTGCCACAAAAGAAGTCACCTTGAACACTGAACCTACCTAACATTTTTATGACATTAAAAAGAAGTCTATTTGAGATTGCTCAACACTCTGGACAAAGCTGCCATGTGTCTCAGACATCCCAATAGTAACATCTTTTACGTAATCATGTGCAGTATTAACACCTTGCACGAGGGTTCTCCTAAAGCTAGCGAGCTCGAGGTGTTCAAGAATGAAGTAATAAAGTAGATGATCAGTAAAGAAATGGCAATTTACACATACCTTCCCTTTAAGAGAAAGGACATAACTCAGCACATCTGGGCAACCAGTTTTAGATTTCAACTTTATACACTGATCAGGTGAAGGAAATCAAAAAGCAGTAAAGAAAACAGGCATTTTTCTTTAGTTTTTGTTCTCCCTGTAATGGAGTTGTAAGCTACAATTTGAAAATCATAGCTTCATTTCTAAATTATATTAATACTGAAAAAAAAAAAAGGAAAGATCAAAATCTTGAATGGCACAGTCAGTTTTAAAAAAACAGAATCTTCACATTGCATTTTCCTTTGAATCAGCTTTGACATGTATGACACGATACAAGTCATAAATACCACACTGATGACCTGTTAGGCAGTACCCCAAATACTGGTCAATGTACTTAAGAGTTCGCTAGGATTTTTTTTTTTTTTTCAAATTCCCTTGCTCGTTCTTTTCTTTCTTTTTATTTTTAATTATTATTCCAGTTTTCTGGATAAGTTGCTTTGGTTTCAAACGATTGAACCCTGGAGCTCTAAAACAATGGAGGTCCAGGCATGCTTGGAAACCAGCCAGGTGCCACAATTTTCCCCTAAACTGCTTGCTGAGCAGGTCAGCAACTTGAGGACTGTGATACTGCTGAGTATGAAACTAGAAACTAGTTACTGAGGAGCTATAAATCACAACTAAAATTTAGGGCTACTAAAGAGATTAAGAAAAAGAAGCATGTGATGCTTTTGGCACCCACAGTGCAATAGGGACAGTGCTTATGAAGGAAAAATTGCTAGAGCATTAAGGCTCTTTTGCCAAGATAAACCCAGTACTGCGGTTTGTTTTATGGTTTATAAAGTACCTGCTTTATGGTTTATAAAACCTGATGAACGAAGCCAGGAAACAGTACAAACAGATATTCCAGGGTTACGCAAATACTTCAAAAGTTTCCAGAGCTGGTAGGAGAAATGTTAAATGAAAGGGGGGGAAAAAAGTACAGCAAAGAAATGCTGATATAGTTCTAAACGCTAAGGATGAGGCTAATTTTTTTCAGTTCACTGAAAGATATCTGAAAGCACTGAAAACAGTTTTATCTGGGTTTGTGTGTGAATATATATATATGTATACCTTCATATAGAATGTAGAAAAAATTCAGTTCAATGCCAAAGATTGGACCAGCCTTAGGAACAGTGATGCAGCTGTTCAGTAGTGCTACAGGAATACATAGATAAGAAGAAATAAACAGAGAGTGTATCTGTACTGCTAAACAAATGAGACTAGGGAGCAAGCTGGAGCACTAGTCCGCGATTGCAGAAGCGTTTGCAGCATTCTTAACAGCTCTTGCTAGGACACAGTCCCAGCGCAGCTCACAAAGTGGTTCGCGTCAGAGACCGTTCCTAAAATTCAGCGTGGATGTAACCACAGCAGTTTTGGATGCCTTCATTCTTTGCTGCTTTCTATCAGCACTGTCCCAGCAGGCTAACCCTGGTAGCCTAAAAAAGCTTTGGAGTGCTTTAAGACCTCATATGCCCGTACCTGTAACACAACATGCATACTCTGTTTCATGCTATAAAAATGCTGCTTTGATGGTTTGCAACACAGCCTTCACATCAGTTCAAAATGTTCTGAACTCGTACTAATGCTTTATACAGGAGTACCAGCTGGGGCTCTAAGGAAAGCCACAGCTTGACGCTGTGTGGAGTAGACAGAGTTGGTCTGCTCCAGCATGACACAGTCCCAAATAATGCAGGTATGGACCATGCTGCAGCACTTTGTCTATGTAAATAATGTATTGGTTCGTATGTGGACATGTGACAGAGAATCCAGTTGTTCACAAGCATTAGTAAAACTACTACTCATGACTTACTACATTTACTACGTAACTCAGCGGTAAAATTTTAAAAAAATAGGGAGTAGAAACACACAAAATTTGGGGCAACTGAACCTGGATCACTACTTAAGTGAGTGTCAATGTGTGAGAATAAATGTAACAGAACAGCATAGGAAGACAAAACTTATGTTTGAAATGCTGAACAATACAGTGAGGTGTTGAAAATGGGTCCCGATGGGATGCACCCACGCGTGCTGAGGAAGCTGGTGGATGTAATTGCTAGGCCACTCTCCATCATCTTTGAAGAGTCATGGAGAACAGGAGAGGTGCCCGAGGATTGGAGGAAAGCCAATGTCACTCCAATCTTCAAAAAGGGCAAGAAGGAGGACCCGGGAAACTACAGGCCAGTCAGTCTCACCTCCATCCCTGGAAAGGTGATGGAACGGCTCGTTCTGGAAGTCATCTCTAAGCACATGGAAGAGGAGAAGACTATCCGGAGTAGTCAACATGGATTTAGCAAGGGAAAATCCTGCTTGACCAATCTGATAGCCTTCTATGATGGCATGACTGGCTGGGTGGACGAGGGGAGAGCAGTGGATGTTGTCTACCTTGACTTCAGCAAGGCTTTTGACTCCGTCTCCCACAACATCCTCATAGGAAAGCTCAGGAAGAGTGGGCTAGATGAGCGTACAGTGAGGTGGGTCAAGAACTGGCTGAATGGCAGAGCGCAGAGGGTTGTGATCGGTGGTGCAGAGTCTGGTTGGAGGCCTGTGACCAGCGGTGTTCCCCAGGGGTCAGTGCTGGGTCCAGTCCTGTTCAACGTATTCATCAACGACTTGGATGAAGGGACAGAGTGTACCCTCAGCAAGTTTGCTGATGATACAAAGCTGGGGGGAGCGGCTGACTCACCGGAAGGCTGTGCTGCCATTCAGCGTGACCTGGACAGGCTGGAGAGTTGGGCGGAGAGGAACCTGATGAAGTTCAACAAGGGCAAGTGTAGGGTCTTGCACCTGGGGAGGAACAACCCCATGTGCCAGTACAGGCTGGGGGTTGACTTGCTGGAGAGCAGCTCTGCGGAGAAGGACCTGGGAGTGCTGGTGGACAACAGGCTCACCATGAGCCAGCAGTGTGCCCTTGCGGCCAGGAAGGCCAATGGCATCCTGGGGTGCATTAAGAAGAGTGTGGCCAGCAGGTCGAGGGAGGTGATCCTCCCCCTCTACTCTGCCCTGGTGAGGCCGCATCTGGAGTACTGTGTCCAGTTCTGGGCTCCCCAGTTCAAGAGAGACAGGGAACTACTGGAGAGAGTCCAGCGGAGGGCCACAAAGTTGATTAGGGGAGTGGAGCATCTCTCTTATGAGGAAAGGCTGAGAGAGCTGGGTCTGTTCAGCCTGGAAAAGAGAAGGCTGAGAGGAGATCTGATCAATGCTCACAAATATCTAAAGGGTGGATGTCAAGAGGACGGGGTCAGACTCTTCTCAGTGGTGCCCAGCGACAGGACAAGGGGCAATGGGCACAAACTGGAACACAGGAAGTTCCACCTGAACATGAGGAGGAACTTCTTTACTGTGAGGGTGACAGAGCCCTGGAACAGGCTGCCCAGAGAGGTTGTGGAGTCTCCTTCTCTGGAGATATTCAAAACCCGCCTGGATGCATTCCTGTGCAACCTGCTCTAGGCTAACCTGCTTTAGCAGGGGGGTTGGACTAGATGAACTCTAGAGGTCCCTTCCAACCCCTACCATTCTATGATTCTATGATTCTATGAAAGTCTGTGGAAAGAAAAACACCCTTACAAACCTGCTAAGTGTACTACTGTGATCCTTCCTCTCAACAGGTGGCTATGAGAAAAAAATGTATGTTTAAATGATAAATTGAAAGCAAGAGCATCTGCACAAAGTTCATGAAATGCTGCAGGAAAATTTTAAACAATTTTTGTTCTATACACTTTTCTAATAAACCTGCTCTTCTTGCTTTTGCTGGAAATCTACACACAAGTTCAAGACAAGCAGTTTTTATCCTCAGTCCCATATATTGCTACATTATGTCTTTTCTCTGCAACCTAAAACCCCAAAACTCAGCAAGAAAAACCCTCAAGAAATTCAGAGCTTATACATATGCAAGATTTGGATTTCTCACATAATGTTTAGATTGTATACCCTTCTATTTTTACCTGCTTCACATGTTTTATTTCGTACTAATCTGAATACAGTCCTTTAGATATGTCTAAGAGCAATGAAACTGAAATTAATCATCATGCACCACACTTTGGCTTGCTTCCACGGGAAAAGAGGTAACAATATTCCGCCGTTCGTAGAATTCCACCGATTATGTTTCTACTTCTTTAAACAAACCAAGTAAATTCTTGATGTAAAAGGAGAGCCTAAGGAAATACATAAAACAACACTTCAGTTTTTACCTTCACATCATTGCACAAGAAGTACCAAACCCAACTTTAGAGAAGAAGAAAGGAGGAGGAGGAGAATCCTACACAACTGATAAATTAAACTTCATGCCTTAAAACTTTTGTTAAATGAATGATTAAACAATAAAGCATTATACAGTGAGTGTGTGTTGTGGGTGTCATGAGGGGGTGTTAAGTGAAGGACAACTGCGGTAAGCACTTTTGTGAAAACAGGAGGAGTAAAAATAGCTGTATTCCCATCCTTTGTCTCAATCACAGTGATTTGATATAAAATAAAAAACATACAGTAACTTCTCTCCTGCAACAGTCACTACGTGCACAAAGGCATGTATTTCAGGACATACTGAATCGGATTTTCATGTTTATCCTATTATTGCTAGAAGAGGCAACTAACTTCCACAAAGCCATGTTTTAAACTTATAGCTGGCTAACACTTGCAGTAGGAGGAGTGAGAGCAAATTACTTAAAATTCTGTTTAGCCTTTATAAACATTATCAGACACTGACTATAGAGCTTCTCATGGAGTAAAAAGAACTGTTAAGCCTAGCATCACATTACCGTTTTCACTACTGAAACCTCATTGAGTTGAAAGACTTTAACCTTAAGTTTCTTTGAGACTTTCAAGGAAGAGTCTTTAGGCTTGATCAGCCCTCAAATGCTTTCACACTTAACTCTATTGACTTCAAGGGAGCCGCTCAGGTATGTCTAATGGAAGATCTGTGCCCGCAAGGATAGATTTTCAGATAGATTAAAGTAGTGGTATGTACTTTCAGACAGCTACAAAAAAGAATATACACCTGAAATAGCCAAGAAGAGACTAGTGAATATGCCACTGTTAATCACTGAAAATCTTTGCAAACATGTTTATAAACTTGACACGCTATTGAACATATTTTATAAATTGGTATCCTCTTGTGTTATTTTAGACTGTACCACTTTAAAATATACTTTTAACTTCATGGCTTTATGGAATATTTTATAGGCAAATACATATTACGTTCTATTTTCATATCCTCACTATAAGAAATCTACAATTTTTTCCAGGCACCATTCCATCCCAGTTCAGTTGCTATGATTGTTCTACTTCTCAAATTCAGCCAGCAAGACTTCTTCTGAACTTTCAGATTCTAACATTCCTAAAGTAAAATTCCATGAATCACAAGACTCAGTTAAATATGTTTCAGCTTTCCATAAACTAAGCAGAAATCTAATTAAAGCAGATTCTTGGAAGTATATAGTACATAATTTTGGTAAATCTGATTCTCCTTATAAGTGATGATATGAAGTGAAGAAGTAGATCAACATGAATAACAAGTAAAAAAAAAAGTCCAATATTTAAATTGCAAAACATTCATTAATTCCATATGTCAATGTTAGTAAAGGTCTTAGTTCGGTCTTACTTCATTCAGAAAGGTTTGCTTATCATTAGTATCGCATAATATCCGTATTGTTCAATTCAAATTACATATGGTAGAATAAATAATATATGACATGACAGTAAATATCTCAATTTCTACTCAAAAATTAATCACCATTAGGAAACAACTATGCAAAGCAGAACAATACCAACCCACATGAACACCCATTAAGATACTACATATTATTTTAATATGTAGCTTTAGAAAGTGAAATTCACAGACAGATTGGTTCAGAACTTTTCTCTTAGAAATCTCAGGAAGTTTTCCATCTCATTCAATTAGGGTAGATTTGTATTCTTGTCTATGTTTAAATTAATGGTTTGATTAATTTTGAAATTAAGCAAACTAAAGCGTGTCAAAATACAGATAATTCTACGTATACAAACGTAATGAATCTCCCTTTATTTTGTAAATGTCACCCTTTACCTTGTAAATGTTTGAAAACTTTTAAAGAACTCCTCCTTCCACTAAGCTGATTGTGAAGGAGGTTAGTACAAGGAATGAACAGTGGAAGTAGATATTTTTGTGCCGGCTTTAGTCAGCTGAAGGGGAAACAGGCATTTTTGTAATGAAGTCTCTTGATACATTAAAAATTGACTGGAGAAGGTAACCTTGACTTACTATTTGTGACTAAAGTACTATGTATATTTACAGTTCTGTAATTATAATTTCCTTTGGTGTTTAAACCTTGTGATAAGGACAGATGTAACTCTCCTGAGTTCACAGAATACTTAGTCTAGAGATGACTTTCACTCTGTTTTATTTATCTTACAGTACTGTCTTATCTCTTGGGTGTAGAACCTCTACAATTCCCTTGAAAGTACACATAAAAATCCAGTTTTACAGACTGAAAGTACAGATATATCAGCATAGATATGACAGACTTCCTATGCTTACGTTTCATGTTCTTCTCCTTTTTCTTTTTTTTTTTTAAAAAAACCCAAACACCTAGTTATGCAGTTTAGAATGCACTGATGTGAAAAATCCCTCAGAATTCAGTACTGATGTGTTTGTCTTACTGCACATCTGCTCAAATTCCAACTGAAATGAAGAATCTATAAAAATTCCAAGTCAGTGAGACAGAGAGACATTCACAAGTGTTAAAGTGCTGCTTTTAAGATGGCCTTAAGCACTAAGTCAAGGAGCGAAGAGCCATACTAGTCATTAATTTATTTAATCTGTTGATCTTGAAGCCGATACATAAAACTTTAAAGTGGACATTACTTTTGACTTGTGTAGCTAGCAGGAAGTAAAAGCAAGAAGTTGCTTGGAGGAAGAAGAAAAGGTGTCTCTCAGTGAGGAGAAAAAGAATGGAAGAGTATAGAATCAGAAAAATAAAACCCAGTAATTTAGTTTTAAGGACAGCACATTTTTAACTGGGCTATGTTGAACCTAACAGCATTTTCCTTTCCAATCTTCCAATATTTTCCTAGAATTTGGTGTAACTCTTAAAATATCTTATTTGTTCTTTTTCCATGAATACTCATATTCTTTATAAATTCTAAAAATAAAACAGGTAATGTTTCAAATCCTAGGCCATATTCTTTCTCTCTTTTCTAAGTAAGGCTTCAACTGATACCACCAACTGCTCCTTTCTCTGTTGAGGAATGTACCTCTGCATCATCCTAAATTTATACTCAATTCACAGACTGTGATTGAACTGGCGCTGATGTGTTTGTAAAATGGGTATGTGTACTATTGGGCAATGAGGTAGGGAATGAAATTCATAATGTCTAGATGCAAGGCCATTGCAGACATAAAAAACTCAACTGATCATTAGATCAAATTTTCAACATCTATTTCAAAATATAGCCATATGAGAAGGTCCAGCACTGTTCTGCTAGTCTCATGTTGGACATTAGCCTGACACTGCATTTGTCCAGGAAGATTTCTTCTGACCTGCAGTATTGCAGTGATACTGGACAGAAGAACTGATGCAGGACCTTGCCCTTTTACCTCAGGTATGTTTGATGAACCATAAGAACCCATGGAGCTTGGAAAACTGGTTCCCATAGAAATGACTGTGGTCATCTTTTGCTTTTGTTATTTTCACCCTTTTTATCATGCCTGACAATTTTTGTAACAGTGAGTTTTTTAGACACCGGGCAGGAGAGGTGAATATTTACTGTGCAAATCACCACAGTTAGAAATATTCTAAGAATAAAAGATTCACTTTCCCCTTGGTATGATTGTTATAGTGAAATAGAAAATATGTATTTAAGATACCTTTCTCCACCACCAATCTCAACAAGAACCCCTTCCTTTTGTCATGTAATAAAAAATAATTAATAAATAACATATATACAGATCATTATAACATTTAAACCTCCAAACTAGAGTTCAGCTGTGTTAATTAGATTACAAGTAGGAAGCAAACAAATGATTCAAGATAAACCATACGTAAATAAACAGCTAAAGATTTGCTAAGGGACAATGCTGAAATTATCAACTTAATTAATTCTTACTAATAGCAACCTCCCAAACTGATTTAGATCTGCATAGGAATTGTATGCAAAATATATACAAATGCAAGAACTATGGTGGGATTAATGATACCTGATTTTTCTGTAGAGAACAGGTATTCTTCAGAAGAACCAGATTGACACACTGGGGTAGGAAGAAGCATATCTTAACTCTCCTGAGTCGCTATAAAGGATAATAAATGTTGAGAGTGAGGCACACCCACACATAGATCATACTTTTTGTTTAAAATATTATTTTTCTCTGGAATTTTTTATCTGCTGTTAAAGTAATTAATACTTCATTTGAAGAAGGCTGTCTGATCATTAAACATCACTACTCAAGAGATATCCAGGGCAAAATGCATTGTTGCCTTATCTGCAAGGTAAAAGGGTTTGATACATGTGAGATCATATTCTATCACCCAATCTACAGATGAGAAAACTATGGAATATAATTTTATGAGAGATAAAGAGTGAAGAACTAACATTTTAAACCATACTCAACAAATACCTTTATGTAAGCTAAACAGCTTTGTTGCTCAGTATACTCCCATGTCCTCATTCCGTAATCCATTGCTACACAAATCTCAGTTCATTCCTTTCTCAAGTAAACAAATTAATTGTCTCTGAGTATGGTTCTGAGGACAGCTTCCTCCACGGATCATTTGCACAGGCAGGGCTACATCAGATTTGCTTCCTTTGTCCTACACAGTCCTTCAACATGCTTCCCACAGGTTGTGTCCCTGCAAGTGTTGCTGCCTGCCCTCAAAGGAGAGGCCACCCTCGCACCCTCTTTCATGCTTTAAATTTCTCATACCGAGGACTGCAGCACACCTTTCATAGTATTTCAGACACCCTGAACTGAGACAGCAGCACACAAGAAATGATTGCTTTGTCTTAGGGTGGTATAGGCATTACAGAGAGCCAGGACCGTGTGCTACGTAGCATGCATGCAGCGAGTCTGGTCTGAGAGGGGGTAGCCCTGAGTGATGCTCTGCACATGAGCCATTCTGCATCATTTGGCATGGGAACAGCCCCTTGGGGTGGGTGCAGGTGCAGCCAACTGCTAAAAACAAATCCAAGGTGAAAGCAGCACAAGAAAGTGTGGCAGCTGATACCAGATTTCTGCTACCTGCTCTCTTTGTAATGCTACCATGAAAGTCTAAAATCTCCCTTGAAATTCTGGAGATTATTTTCCGTTTAGACGTAAATATTCACGCTTGTACTCAACATCATTGTAGTCAACACCTCAGCCGCACACACTTAGAGAAAGAAAACAAAACATAACAAAAAAGCACATAAAAAAAAAGGTCAACTTTATTGCACCGGAGCTGAGATTTACAAGACATGTTGGAGGTAATTTCACCACTGTCTGTATTCCAACAGTACGTGAGGGGAGTATGTCTATAAGCACATACATACACAGAGAAAGACAGTGCAAACTTACCTATGTCATCCTCAAGGCACCTATAAAACTATCAGCTGAGGGGGGCATGAAGTGTATCAGGCCTGATTTCTCCAGGCCCATTCACTTCTAGGAGCAGTGAAAGTCTCATCACAGAAAGAATGTTAAAACACAACATGCTGCCAAAGAGACCCAAATTTATACCCGCAGAAACAGCCCAGGTAGAAATTATTACCTTGACTTTCCACAAGGGTGTGTGTACAATTAGATGCATAGTTAGCAATAATGGAAGAGTATCACAACAATTAAAAAGAAGATGAAAGATTACAGAGTGCAACTGTCTGACACCAGTCTGAATCTACAAAAAAAACCCTGCCTGGCATTTTGTAGTATGAGCATCCCAAGTAGATCTTTCCCTTGCTGTTTCTCAACAACTCTGTGCCATCCATGGAGTAGCTTTCATCCCTCAGCGTAGACCACAGTGAAGCTCACAAAGCAATTCCCGAAGTTCAAATGGGGCCTTAAGCGTTACTTGGTTTTGTGCCTCCCCTTTCGTTAGGAACTGCACTATGTGGCGCACCCCACGGATCAGTCTCTTATGATGCCAGCACCTGCAGGACAGTGACTACATTCAGCATTAATAGAAGCACTTTTACTGCATCATTTTGGGCAGGGAAGCTGCATGTCCTGACCAAGAGTGTGTTGCCCAGTATCTGCAATGCTGTTTCTCACAGATAATGAGCTGCACAGAACAAACTAAAGGAATACAAGGATCAATAGCAAAACCGAAACACAACAACCAGAAAATAAACTGTATGAAGGTACACTAAATGATCTAGTGTCCTCTACCAAGCTGGAAACTCTAGGGACACGATCAGTCTCTTCAAATACCCTCAGGGTAACAATATATAACAGAAAGAAGGGATTCATTTAGTCCAGAAAATGGTCAGGACAGGCGGCATTGCCCAAAAGCAAAGAACAGGAAAGTGGCAGCAGTAAATAAGAAAAAGATCTTCACTTTAAGATCAATTGGCTGCAGAAATAAGCTCCTTAAGGGCATTTGGTCAAGCCACTATCATTGCAGATGCTACAGTGAAGGCTAGATAAATCATTAGTTGGATGATGTGACATGGTTCTGCAAGGGGCTGAGTAGCTGCGCAGTTTGGTTTTTAGCATTATTATTGCACAAATAATATCATATATATGGCTCACTTGCCCCCAGGTTTCACGTTTTCATTGTAATGCAGATCTAGAAAAGACCAAAGATGGGAGAGACACCATTCATTTCAATGTCCAGCTGTTTAAGTTTTGAACGTCTCAAGAATTAACTGTTACATATTTAGCATCTCATCTAGTTACTGCTGAGACTCTAATTTTACACCAGCTTTTTATGCATAGGAGTTGAAATATTTGTCAACACTAGCTAGATTGATGTTAACAACAAATCTCATTGCTTAAAAGTAACTGTTTGGAGCATGTCTTTTTCTTATGAAGTTACTGTCTTTGACAAAATTTCATGTTTTCCAAATGCTTTTGAGAGATGTAGCAAAGAATGACCTGTTAAGGAGTGGCCATTAAGAAGGAAGCAATTTACTTCATTCATGAATAAACATTTGGAGATGAGCCATTATTTAAGCAATTTTTTTTAATTAAATAAAGAGGAGGGAAATCTGAATTCACAGAAGTCCTGAATACCTTGTGTGATTTTCTTATTTAAAAGGAGACAATTGGAAAATTCCCTTGGCACGAGTAAGATCAGGATTTCATTAAATTTCATGGACATCAGCTCCCATGAGTACACAGTTTAAAATGATAGGAATAAATAAACAAAAACCAGATTGTGTAATACTATGAATTTATGCTCCTAGTAACAACTAAATCTATTATGTCTGATAAGCTATTAAATAGATCCAACGAACATTTAAGTACTATGACTTTTCGTAGAAAGACAGTGTAACTTCAAATGCACTTTCTCGGTTACAGTGATAGGAAACGACATGGAATAGGGATCAAACGAACGTGTCCATATGCCAAGCCGTTACCCCATAACAGCAAAGGTAACACAACTGTCTGTACTATAACTGTGTTGTATGAGTGTAAAGCCTATTTACAGGCTCCAGAGAGACAAAGTCTGATACCAGCAGCTAATAACTAACAGTACAATATTGCAACACAACTGGGCTAGCCAGCATCATTGAAGAAGGTCATGTTTGGGGATTTTTTGCAAAGATGATAGATGAGGTTTGCTTTCTTTCCACTGAACATGTGGAGGTACACTGCCTTCAAAGCAATATTTTCTTTACTACTTTTCTCACTGTGCAGTGTCCAGAATATAGCAAGAACGAATTTTTACTCCTCTCAAATATTACATTATGATCACTTCTCAACAAGGTAATTTAGGAAGACCTGGGAAATAACTGTCCCCGAACCTTATGCTCTAGTAGTCATTACATTAAATACTGTTTACTAAAGGAAAACTCATTTTATTCTTTACACTCTTTGTGTAGAGGTTGCAAACAAGTGTCCACACATCTGCTCACTCACTTCCCCCGATCGCACCCCCAGTGGGATAGGGGAAGAGGAAAGGAAGAATAAAAGGAAGATAACTTGGGGTCAAGATTAAAAAAAACATTAATACATGAAAGAAGGAATTATTTAAGAAGTCGAAGAGGAGAGAAAAGAAGAAAACAAAACAAAACAAAAGATGAAAAGGCAATCACTCACCACCTCCCAAGGGTAGACAGATACCCAGCCAGTTCCCAGCAAAAGATGACTAACCCTCCTAAAACCTCCTCTCTTCTTTTTTATTGCTGAGCATGATGTCATATGATATGGAATATCTCTTTGGTTAGTTCAGGTTATCTGCACAGTTGTGTCAACTCCCAA
The DNA here is from genome assembly GCA_013398225.1 of Steatornis caripensis. Classification (NCBI taxonomy): domain Eukaryota; kingdom Metazoa; phylum Chordata; class Aves; order Caprimulgiformes; family Steatornithidae; genus Steatornis; species Steatornis caripensis. Next base: position 280,870 of record VZSC01013712.1, on the reverse strand, counting down.
CCTATTGTGCATCCCCCAATGTATTCCCTGGAGGAGCAGAGCGAGTAGTAGAGGTGGCCTTGATGCCATGCAAACACTATTCAGCAAAAGCTAGAACATTAGCGTGTTACCAATCAGCATCGTTTTGGTCAGAAATCTAAAACACAGCATCATACAAGCCACTATGAAGGTAATTAATGCTAACGTAGCCATGCCCAGTCCACATACATAATATCAAAAGTTAGTAACAGCTAAATTAAAGCAGGACATAATATTGAGTATTCCCTTCAACATTAGCACAGCTTCCATTTTAAATAGGTGTTTCAAGGCTATAAAATATATTTTATAGTTTACATATTATATACATTATTGAAATGTTATAAATTACTAATTTTCCATCTACCTTCAGATTTTAAAACAGCTGAATTCAAACTCAAGTTCAGTCCTTTCTGTGGTGTGCTGGGAGGTGGGCAGGCAAAGAAAAACCCTGTAGGCACAGACCAACCATAGCAAGAATAAGTTTTTGGGTTAAATTTTTACGGGTTAAATCACTGAGAGAACTGCAATTCAATATTTTAATCTTAGCAATCATGTCTGCTAGCCTCCCTTTATGAGGGCTCTAAATAATATACAGAATGATATACTTATTGCAAGTGTTCTCTGATGTCGTACTGCATAAATTATCAACTTGGGTTGATAGCTGTCACACAGAAATAAAGATAAAGCACTACATATTTTAATTAATATATTTATTAAACGAAAATTAGCAGATTATCAACTAAATTAAAAAGCTAATGTATAATTATCATAGTTTTAAATGGCAAGTTAAATGTATAATCATTGATTAAAAGCTTAATTAATTAATATAAGGAGAATCTCAGCAATTATTTTATTTGTAGTTCTTTAATCATAAAATAATTGGTCAAATTATCTTGCTTTGCAATGATGTTAATGTACAAGTTACATGAGATGGAGAATTGTATGGAACATCCCTGTTCCTTGCTTGATTTCAGCATTCCTGCTCTTCATCATTATATGTTTAAGATAGATAGGTTTCTATGCAGAATGTTCTTGACTATCACTTTTCACATAAAGACGTGACAGAGGAGCATTAACAACAGATAAAAATAATAATTTTAAATTTAATGTAAAACTCACAGATTTCCTAGGAATCACAAAATCAGTGATAGTTACAGTGTCAGTGATTGAAAGCATTTAAAGATCAGTCACTAAGACATTATCATTTTCTCTTATAGGTTTCTCTTACAGTTCTCTTACAGTTATATCAGTCCCAACTAGTAACATTATATATATATATATATATATAAAATATATTATCTAAATATATATATATTCAATCCACTTCATCCTTAGAAATTTAGAGCATTATGAACTGCAGCAACTAAAATAAGTAAATGACTTTGAGATGATCCAGGGGAAATATCATTATAGCAATCAGAGCTAGCAATTATGTTGTTGAATAATACTATTAAGCAGCTTGTGAGCTAAATAATGTATGCATTTATCAAGGAAATTTTTTTTAAAAAGAATATAGAAGACAACAAGCTCAGAAAGATACAGTCATTTGGAAAATCCAGAGGAAGAAGTTCATTTAGATTAGCTTTTCACATTTTGCAGATTTAATACGACACTAGTCAGATATTTTGATTATTTAAGAGTATCTATCTATCGATAGTATCTACCAATTTTTTAAAAGTAGTAAATAACATTATTGAATACGTTTGACATTTACACAGAGAAATTAATTAATTCTGTTTACTGTATTCTCTATTTTTGTCTTAAAGATTAAAAAGACATCAGTATCTCAAGCTGAGCTTTCATGACCCTGGATGAATAAATAGGACAGCAAAGAGCTATATTCATAACCTTTAGATCCCTGAATTTACGCATCAGTGAAACATACTTTGCCAGAGAATGAATTAAACTAGAAACTGCCTCTTAAAGAAGGGATAGAGAAATCCATTAAGTCTCTGCTGGATTCCTTGGTGTTTCAGGGAATGTCAACAAATTAGCTTTTATTATTTGTGCCTCAAACAATTACAAGCTCAGCGATGTTTAGAACAGAACCTAGTGAACTGCAAATCACAAAAGAACAATTTAAAAGAAAATATTTAAGGTAATGTAATTAAAATAGAATTAAAACACACATAGCAATGTTTTAATCTCAAGGCTCCTTGAGTTCAACATCTATTTCAGAAAGGGCAGCTTCATCTCATTTGTGGGGAGAGGGGAAGTAAGAAAAGAAACACATCGGTGGAGGCTTTAATTCTTTACTTTGAAAAAGTAAACGAGTGTTTAACAACTTCCTTTTGGCTACCAATTCAAAAAATTGTGAACTAAACATATGATTAGTTTCCTTTAACTGCTGTCACCCAGATTTTAAATCTTGCATTCATCTTCTTCCCCCAGTTTCAAAATCAAGTCAGCTGTGTCTTCTGAATTCAAGCTGAGAACATATTTGAACATGCCTTAGAAGGCAGCATCTGCTCGCCCTACTCCCTTCCAGCACAGGGTGCCAAAATTATGATCAGAAAGAAATTAAAGAAAACGCACTTTGTGCGTGGAAAGAGGAATTTTCACTTTCTTTCATTAGCTTTAGACTTCCACCGTTCATTTCTTTTTAATGTCTTGTCTATCTGTGTTATGAGACAGAAAGAATCAAGCTTCCTTATTCACCTGCTCCGCACTGCTTGTGTCGTCTTTTTTCTTTTTATTGTATTCCTCTTTAATTACATCTTTTTTAAAATATTCCACTTTTTCTTCTTTTTAATGCAGCTATTAACAGACTTGCCTTAATGGGAAAAAATCAGAAATGGAAATATATATTGTCTTACATATTATAGTTTTATAGAGACACAATATGACAAACTTCTGGAGATCCCAAGCAAATCACAATTCAAAATGACAAATGTCTGTCAAAATAGTTTCAACACTGCTTAGAAGTATGATTTATTGCATGTTTTAAAGATACAGGACTCCAACATGACTTAACAATACATGAGGAAATCAACACTGTAGTAAGGAGAAATTAACCATTACGTATAATAAAATGTTAAGTAGCAGCACATGAAAGGAACTAAAAAAATAAAGGAAAATCTACCAACCTTTTAAATCTCATCACTGTTAAACTCTAATTAATGTATTAATGATGCACTCAGAAATCCCTGAAACACCATACTGTACAGGAAAACAGCATCAACAAAAAGGAAATATATTCGGTTATTTTGGTTGTTATTTATTGCTAAAGTTCTTGTCAAAGTATAGAGTACTAAACATGAATGTAGAACATCTAGTAGTACAGAAGATTTTTTAGGATTTCATAGAATCATAGAATGGTAGGGGTTGGAAGGGACCTCTAGAGATCATCTAGTCCAACCCCCCTGCTAAAGCAGGTTAGCCTAGAGCAGGTTGCACAGGAATGCATCCAGGCGGGTTTTGAATATCTCCAGAGAAGGAGACTCCACAACCTCTCTGGGCAGCCTGTTCCAGTGCTCTGTCACCCTCACAGTAAAGAAGTTCCTCCTCATGTTCAGGTGGAACTTCCTGTGTTCCAGTTTGTGCCCATTGCCCCTTGTCCTGTCACTGGGCACCACTGAGAAGAGTCTGACCCCGTCCTCTTGACATCCACCCTTTAGATATTTATAAGCATTGATCAGAAATTTGTATTTAAAGAATGTGTTCAAGCTCGTGTGTTTACTGAAGCATACTCAGTGCCTACAAATCTGCATATTATTTGAACCACTTGAGCTCCGCATCTCTCAAAAACAAGATTATCGTGAGGATCATAAGAGAAGCATGCAATCAGACACTTCTTCCACTCCAGGTTAAACTATAAAATACCTGTATTTCAGGGGGATGATAATTGTAATATGCCAAATGGTCACACCAAAAATAATGGAAGCGATAATACTTGAACTACAAATACAATTAAAAAGTGTCAGTTATCCATGAGTTTTAGCTGTGGGCTGGTAATTGAAATGTTCTCAGAGAAAGAGGTAATCTAGTGCTTTCCAAATTGTTACTTCATCGCTGATAATTCTACAAGCCGTATAAAGAGCAACAAACAAATCTCTATGTTCTTCTATGGTGGACATCAAAAAAATCCTATCACGGTTGCAATGAACGAGCTATTGAATGACTGTGCTGGAGGTTTTATCAAAGCTAGCAATATCCTGAACAAAAGTCTTATCATATACTTGCTCCTGTATCATATTAATTGGTTTCTTATCACATTAGCCAACTCCCCTCTCCCTAATAGCATGCAAAAGTGAATAATATGTTAAAACATTGATAATACTTTACGACTTATTAACAACTTTCATGAGATTAGGTTCTTCATTTTTCACAAGCACGGTAAAGCTTTCAGATCACATACTGTCAAGGACCCTTTGTATCATATTAGTTTAAATTAAATCATTAAGACAAAAGGCAGGCCAAAGACATGATACAAAAGTCTCACTGTTTAAGTAACTTCCTAAGTATACAGGCTTGTATTTTATTACATTAGATCACAGAAAGCATTTCTACTGGCAATATTTCCTTCATATCATTAATATGATGATACATTACTAAGTTTTGCCAGTAAACCAGTGGCAGTTTCACCAGTAAACAGTCAAACAAAAGGCAGTCTTAGCATCCCCTCTTCATAGTACAGCCACCGCATTAACTCAGGTTCCTGGAATATGTTCATTGATGTATGACTACTGCATCAAGGGGTGATGATGTCCTCCGTCCTTTTCCTGTATTTCCAGTTGGTTGCTCTCTGATAACTGACTGCCATATTAGCATGGTATCTTAATTGAGGAATATGTTGCAGCTGATATGATCACTGACAAAGAATATAAATGTGGCTTTACAGCTGTGGCTTATTCACTTGGATAAGAAAAATATTTCAAGTTGTATTAACACAAATTTAAAATGAAACAACGTTTTTGAAAAGATAGAAGCTGCCAAATTTTCTCACACAAGCACATCTCTATTCGTTAAGAAAGTTGAGGGGAAATGGCCAAAGAGGGAGTTCTCATAACTGAATATGCAGGATGTATTATATCATTCTGTAACACAAATGGTGCATAATGCAAATGGCTTTCCACTCTCCTTGAGGGAAAGTGGTGCCATTCACCTCGGGATCCAGCTGAGCATTGGGACGGTAACCACAATGACAGCAAAAGCAGATGGATATGAGAAAGTTTTTATGCATCGGTGCTCAATTTTACTACTGGGAATTAGCAGGATTTTAGTGAAACTGTCTATAGGTGTTAGTAGCACTGTAATTTGACTAATAATAACTTTGGACAGTTCAAATATTGATTAAACAATCAGTAAATTCCTGGTGCTTCGTAAGGTGCTTTTCCTTAATCAACACAAATTTCACAGAGGACAGCATGTGTCCACAGGAAAAAAATATCTATAGAATGGCTATTGTGCTCAGCATGTACACCAAATTTATATAGCTAAGCATAAGCTCAGCACAGGTACCCCTCTATCTATGACTACATTCATGGAATTATCTGTATTTATCTTTTGAACCTGCAAACAAGACTGTTATCTGCTATTACCTGCGTTAGCACACAGGCCAGACGAGTAAAATGAACCCAAGTAGTGCAACTTTTTCTAAAAATCTGGGAGAGATGGGAGTGAGTTGATGGAGACACAGTCAGGGCTTTTACTCAACTGTCATCCTGAAATGACTAGCACAGCTTAGTCAGTGCATAAAGAAGCAGTCAGATACCCACAACTGGCATAGTTTACTTTCCTTTTGGAACAAGGGTAGGAAAAATGACAGCTATGATTTTCCTAAGCACAATCTGGTCTCAGCTCTCTACTCCCGAATACCAAGAATTGCACTTCCTTTTTCTAGAGGCAAATTTTTCACTGCAGCATTTCTTCAGCAGAAGCTGTAATAGAGGTACAGTGTTGCAGATTGAACTACAGTCTTGAAAACTGTGGCAGTGACCCATTATCTAAAGTTTCAGTTGTAAATTTAATTCTTTTTCTAGTCACCTGTGCTAATAGATATTCTCTGTAGCATTCCACCCTCTGGACTGTAGCTATAATAGGACAGATAAATCTTAATAGGTAATAAACCACCTATGACTCCCTCCCTTTCAAATACATAATATTTGCATATGAATGAAAGCAGAACTGTGCCTCAACACACATTTTAGGCATGACTTACATTATAATGCCCCAGATTTCCTATTTAAATAAGTTTTTAGTGCCTTTGTTTTCTCCAGTTAGGTTAGGTTTGTTAATTTTGGGTTTAACATGTATTTTCCTAAAATAAATGGCTTGAAGCAGAAGATACAATAGATACTATATATTATTGCCTAGCAGAACCTGGAAATCAATCAATTAAAAAACACAATACAAAAAACCCTCCACCAAACCCCGCAAAAAACCAAACCCCCTAAAAAAACAACCCCCCCAAAACCCAACCAAAACAAACTAGAAAACCAAACAGAAAAGAAATAAGCAACTTCCCAATAAATATCGATAGAGACATTTTTAGAAAGAATCAGATTGAGATTAAAGTTACATAATCATGAAAACTAAGTATGTAACCTGTAATCTTTCCACTGTTCTATGAGAACATTTGGCTTCACTAGTTCTACAGGTCATATTTCTAAGAAGGAAAGATAACAGATATGCAAACTTATACCTATGCCTACATAAGTATACATTTACCTATGTATTATGTGATTGAGTATATACATTCATAAACATTTATATGCAGGTATTCCACTCATATCGGTGATTTATTTTGATACTGTCATCGGACAGTATTGCATAAATCTATAACCATTCACATACCACGCCTGTAGTGCAATTATCCTTAAACTTGAAAGTAATAAAGGTATGGAAATGGTAAAAATCATGTAACTGTATCTTTAATAGGCCTTGTATATATACAAATTTGGTAAGAAAATAGAAGTAATCATTAGGAAAGTAGGTAATTAAATGGCATAATTTTAGCTTTAGAAACTTTTTCAATAATTACTAAGAAAAAATTAAAGGCACCGTGTTTTCATAAATGTGTCGCCTGAAAACTTGCCTTCAGTACCACACGTCGCTTAAGTAAATGTACTTGACTACCCCAGTCATTTTCTGCTGCTAATCTACCTCTTCTGTAAAGTATCAGCATCATTTTTTGGTCCCATTATAGTCTTTCTGAGGGGGCTGAGTCTCCCCATCTGTTTCCAGATGAATAGTCTAAACATTAGACCACAGAGACAACATGGGTACAATTAATCTCATCTACTTTAAACGAAACTAGGCAACAGAGCTAATCAGACTAGTTTCTTTTACAATCAATGGAGAGAAACAGATGCTGTTAGCATGAAATTTATTTGATCTCTTAGATATCTGCTTTAGCGTAAGACAAATAATGCCTAGGACTGCCTTTTTTTCTTTACCCTGTAATCAGAGTCTAGATAGGTAGCTCAGACCTAGATGCTGCCTGTAAGATAAATTCCATCCATTTTTGCTCTCTGAGTGTACCTACTTCATTTTTTTTGGCATACTGATTCATATAAAATGAAGTATTTAGACTACTCCCTCTTGATAAAGAATAACTACATTCAGGATCCTGTTCCAGTGCCTATTTAATAGAAAGTTCAAAGAGAGACAACCACAATAAGACTGAGAGAAACCCAAGCCAAAACAGTCAATAAATGGATTTGTTTTCCTTACTCTAGAGAGCCAGCTCCGAGTGTCTGCTTGGTCTCATTCACAACAATTTTGAAAAACAGGTATTAAACATTCCCTGAAAGAATAAGTCCTCATAAAAATGGCTATTCTGGGGTAAATAGGTCTTGCTTTCTTCTTGAGGAGTTTCAAAAGCCTTAGTTTATTAAAATGCAGACCATAAAACTTAAAAAATCTTGGAAGACTGTGCAGAACAGAAAAATCATTTCCCATTCAAATAGGGGATCAAGAAAGATTTTAAGAAAACAAGTGTGCCTTACAATGCAGTCTAATAACTGTTCGGACTCATCTTTGGTATTTAAAACGTAAATTTCTCTTCGATCTGCATAACTCCCTGAGCCAAACCTGTGGTAGTAGAAACATGCCAAGGTCCTAGTTTGTCCCTTTAAGCAAGATGGTAGTCAAAGCACTGCAGCTAACTATATAAATGAGAAAAGATAAATGTATTAACTGATATTTAAGGTGACTTTGACTGCCAAGAAACATTAGAAGAGTCTCACTCTCACTCTGCCTTGGCTTAGTGTCAAATGTGAACATAGAGCCAAGCCAGCCACAGGTGCTGAACTCTAATTTAACTTTAAATTTCATTACACTCCTCACCACATTGTGTCCAAAACAGTAGACCTGCCAAATCTTCAGCTGGATCAAAAAAGGCTCTTAATTGGCCACCAAGGGTGAAGACAATAAGAAAGAAGTTCTGTTTTAGTTCCCATTGGGAGGCTGAGAGTCTGATATTATGAAGTACAATGATGAGTTCCAGAGTCCCTCCATGTTTTTGGCTTCAAACGTATCAGTACTTTCTCTCATCTTCCAAATCATTACACGAGGCAAAATATTCCCTTCTTCATTTTTTATTTATACAAAATCCAGGAAAATAACTATGTTTATAGAGTTGACACTAATCCAGTCGCACGCACAACACACACAAAAATATAGCACAAAGTAAACCCATTACCTCTCCTGTTAAAATGGCTTTAGTATGTTCTTATACTAAAAATGACCCATTACCTGTCATTCCCAACAGCTTTCCATCCCAGCCTGATACTAATCTTCCAATCCGATCTACAGAGAAAGCTACAAGCAGATGAATACTTAAACCAGTGTGGCCTGTGCTCATTTAAAATTCACCGGGGCAGTACCAGACAAAGAGAACAAGCGGCTAGCCGCCAAGTCACTCGGCCATTTGTGAAGATTCCTGAAAGGCAAGATTCATTCACCTAGGTCAGTCTTCTAAAAGCAAGTTGAAAATATCATCCATGCTGCAATTATAGGTAAAGGAAACAAAAAGCCACTCTGAAATTTAGGTTAATTATACCATTTCAAGATGGAGGTAAATCATTGTCTGAAGGTGCCAGTCTCCATTGTCTACAGAAACAGCCCGGATGAATATCTTGACTGAGACAACTAATCACTAAATATCTATGTATATCATTGTAACTGAGTTGACCAGGAATGAAGTGCCTAATTGTCTTTCCTCCATTACAGGAGAGAGGAAAGAGGTAAAATAACAGTTATCTAATGATAAAACGGTAAAAATACCTTCTTGTTCTACATAAAGCAGAACAAAATTATTATGATTATTTTCCATATAGATTCCTCATATATTGTTCCCTCACTCTAGTTTTATGATGTTTGCTAACTTTTTTGACCCTTTCTTTTCAGCCTTTCTGGAATACAAACCACGGGGAAATTGGAATTGTACAGTTTTAACGTACAAGTACCATGTTTTTGGCGGCATTGGTGTCTGGAATAAACATCAATTTGTGAACCGAAAAACTTCTCAAGACTAGAAACACCAAATGCTGCTCAATTTGCACCCGTTTCAAGAGACAGGGAATTCCTGGAAAATGGTGGCCTCTCTTCTGCCTTGACAGACTTGCTGTAAACAAGAAATGCTGTTTGTCCAAATAGGGGAAGTTTGATACAGGCTTTTATGACCTCCTCTCAAACCTCTGTAAAATATTTAGAATTCAATGTTTATTACAAACCACGGCTATTATCTCTGTATATCAAATTTTAAAGTAAGTATCATATTTTAAAATAAAAGGAAAACAAAAGCATTTTTTCTGAACGTATTCCAGCAAAACAGCTATTTACCTATCTAAATGCTAACCCGTGTACAACATTCTTACTCCTTTTTCCTTTCAGCAAAAGGTTTTAAACTAGCATTTGACTATCCTTGCAGCAGACAGTTAATTTTTCATGTCAGCTTTTCTTGTAGCTCCTTACCATTCAGAAAACTACCTTTATTTATGTCCAATTCCTAGATGGTACACAGCTGATATTGCAATTTGCTTATATCTGGTTTTTGGACAGCCAGTTGTACTTGTCTCATAACAAAACACTCTGGCCTCTAACACACTAAGAATTAATATTTACCCTTACTGAACCTTTCAGCCTGTACCAGAAACTTTAACACAAGCTGTCCAAATCTCCATCCACCCTTGACTGGGAAGATTAATAATAATTCCTTTTGATCAGAATTACTCTGTTGGCTAGCAATGGTTTCCATGGTAATCAGGTAGCAGACAGAGCTGAAGCAGATTTCATCAGTTGTAAAACAGCATTAGAATTACCCTACACTTCTAATTATATCTTAGCAGGACTGACTTTAACATACTGTAGCTCAGAGGCATACAAATAAGACAGTTTTAAGCACTGGAAAGCTTCCATAAGGAAAGAAATTGCAATGCTGTCTTCTAATAGCTGAGGCTTTTTAGGGTGTTTTGGGGTTGCTTTTTCTGTTTGTTTGGCTGGGTTTTTTTTTTTTTTTTTCCCAGGTTAAGAGTGTTGCGAATTAGAGGGTTTTTATAAAAGGAATGAAATATGATGGACTACAGTTAAGATGTACCTGATGTATAACACTGAGACTTTTAGTCAGTGCTTCAGGTGCTAATGGGAGCAACTCAAACTGCTGCAGGTCTTGGGAATTTCATGCCAGCATAAATCACACATCTTCGAAGACAGTAGGTTTAAATGTGAGGATAGGTGATTCCACCAGCAAGGACAAACACATTTTCCAGCTCATGCTCGTAAACATTTGCATTGTATTTATTAATTTTTTTTGTTTTTTTCTGATTATTTCTGTTTGTTTCTTTAAAGAATAAGTCCTTGGGAAAATCCAATATGAGATTTTTATTCCACAGTCCAGCTGGTTCCCTTGGCATAGCAGTAGCCAGCATACGATAAGCATGCCAAATGAATACTTAATCCTTATTTTAGAGGGAAACTCAAGAGTTGGTTGATGCATGTTTAGAATATGAATTAAACTTGAAAAGAAGGCAGCTGGAAATTACTATATATGCCTACATTTACCACAGCACAGCTTAATTCAACGGTTGGTGGTACATTTACAGTAAGCGTTCCTGGAAGCTCTAGATAGACACAGGAGCGAGAGAAAGGGGAAGAAGAAGGGAACAACCAAGAGCTCATTGCATGGAGTTTATTTTGCAGGTGAGAAAGCCATGGGATAAGGCTGAATGGAGAGAAGAATGCATATTTTACGAGACTCTAGGATGATAAGTTTGTCTGACTTTGGCTCGGACTTGAACTTTCAGACTATAGGCCTTGTGTACACATCCGACATAAGCATTTTTATTACATGAACAGCTACAGCGGTACTTACCCCAAATCAGAGACTCATCAATGACCCTCTCAGTAAGGCTTGTAGGCAATAACAGGAAATGTCAAAAAGGGATGATAATGCAAATTTTCCTTCTAGTAATGACTACAGAAGTTGCCATGAAAGGACAGCATAAAGACCTGGAAATATTGCAAATCTATAATTTTTCAAGTTTTATATTATATAAAGTTTAAGACTACTAAAATTCATTTCAGAGGTAATGGAGCAGGCCAGAATATAGCCAGAAGTCACTTTCCTAAAAATACTACCAGAAATGTAAACATGATTCTAGTTTATGGCATATAAACGATCACTGAGTGCACACCATGAACATGCTCTGCAGCCAGGAGATACCAAGTAATGCTCAGAGGTTTGAACCGCGGGTTGCAGGCAGATGCCGGCAGGTAGGCGGCCCTGCAGTAGGATTCCTTGAGTCCCAGACTCCTGGCTGCAGGGATGCCAGATCCTCACTGCTCTCTGTTCTTGGAAGAAGCAGCCCAGAAACCTTGCCCAGCCGTGCTCTTCAGCGTTGTAGTAACAGTAAGGATTCTTGGAGCATCAGGTAGCTCCCACTACAGAGAGAAGACTCCAAATGTGGAAATCTTCCAAATGTGATCCAAGATCTGAACCGCCAGGACGATGCATCCAGAGGCTATAAGCAGTTAAAAAATCATTCTGATGATTGTGGAGAAGTAAGCATTGCTACTTCTACTTTTCAGGTCTAATTTTGTCTGGTGATGAAGTCGTTATTTACTATTAGTTTAAAGCCCAAGAGAATCAGTCAAATCTGAGGATCTAAATGTGCCTGATGATAAAATATAAACATAGAATAAAAAATATCATGTGAAAAATAAGGCTTTAAGGCAAGGCTTAGAATACAGTTAAAAGGGATATTATGAAAAATAGCAAGTCGAGAAAAAACCTGAAGAAAAATGAAATATAACACTTCAGAGTGTAAAGGGTATAAAGACTGGTAAAAGGACTATGACCTTTCAACTTCTGACAGACCATTAGTTTGTATGTGATCCAGTTCATTAATATGTCCAAACGAAACATCATTACTGACTGATGGCTATTCAACTCCTTATGAAAATTGATCCTGTGGTTTCAGTTCACTTCATGCTGGACAGATATCTGCATTACAACTGACATTCTTGTTGACAGTATCAAGAAGAACGCCACGAAAAGAGCAGATGTGGAGAAAACCTATAAAGAGATTTTGATTTCTTGCAGAAAGCTGTTTGTTTGTTTGGCTTTTTCAATGTATGACTTTGAATAATCTTTCAAAAGATATCCTTTGCAGCTAATCTCAGATTGACAGTAGTCCCCTCCTCAGCAGAAATGTGGTGCTCAGCAATATTTCAAGACAGACATGTAAAGGACGGAATTCTGCATTTAAATCACTTTCATTATTCAAAACTTACTTTTCTAGATGTGCCATTTTTGCGTTAGGTAAATGGCTTTTCCAGTATTTAAAGTACTTCATAAATGCTTTTATCCTTGTAACAGATTATTCTGAAAGCAGCCCCTGCTACCAAATAGTAACTACAGACAACCCTAACCTTCACCATGAACACTCTCATTAAATTCAATATTACTCCTAACACAACTATGGATAGTTGTAACCCTAAGTAACTTTCTGAATCAGGGCAAAGATAAAGTAATTTATCTAAGGTAAACTGACAAGACTATAAGGGGGACCACTGTACACCAGAGTTTAATAAAGGACACAAAGTTTAGCAAAAAATAGTCATAGGCTTATCACTTCATTTATTTAAGAGGGAGGGCACAGAGCAAGCAGCAAAAGAAATAAAACAAGTTCCAGGTTTGCCTTGTAATTTGCAAATGTTGGGTAATTAACAAATTAAGTTTAATGTTGCAAGCGAAAGCACAGAAGAAGGACAAAAGTGCAACATAATTAGAATCACATTAGAGTAAGAAGACTGAAAACCTGATTCTGCATTTATCAAAAGCAATAGCAAAACTCCATTATTTTTGACTCAGGCAAGACTGGATCCCTTAAACAAATGACATGTTTCCAAAACACCTAAACAATGGCTAGCAGTAACAAAAGGAAACAGATTTTTCAGCTGTTGCAAATAGAATGTAGCTAGTAGCACCAGGAGGAAACTCAATCACATATTTATTAATGTGAGGCATAACATACCATAAGCTATTGAAAATCTTCCAGGACCTCTGGATTGCAATATTTTAGAAGTGAGGAAAAATCTAGATTTATACTTTCTCCTATCCACTTAATAACAACTGAATTGTAGTAGAACTATCCTGGGGAAATTCAAAAGAAATGTTTCTATGTGAGGTTTATCTGACTAAATCTACATCTGAGTTCCTTATACTCAGTAAAAAGAACTAGTATTTTTAGAGTATGATCTGATTTCACTAAGAAGCAGCTGTTTGTAATAAATTAATTGAATCATATCCTAGAAAAGTCTACTTATTTTCAGTAACTAAAGAGGTAATCTAGGTAACAAGGTAAAGTTAGGTGAGACAAATCTGACCAGATGTGTAACTGGAGCGAAAAGAAGGCAAAGTACATCACCTGGTTTAGAGTAGGAGCACCACAGGGTTGGCTAATCTCTACTGAAGATCCTTGAGCAGGGACAGGAGACTAATGTAAGCCTCTGTCATGACTTGTATCATACCTAACATGGACTGAGACTTGACACGCGATCCTTCTGTGTCACGATGTTCACACAGAAAATATCTGGAACCAAAGGTCTCTTTCATTCCACTTTTCTTTGCGCAGAACAACACTCCTTTTCACCATTTAGCCGACAACAACGCCAGCCTCAGGCCAGCCACTTGCATCATGACAGGAAACATGCTAAGCACCGAGTTCTCCTTACAGGCAAATCGTGCCTGACCAACCTGACTGCTTTCTGTCATGAGAGAACCGGCTGTGTGCATGGGAGGAGCATGGTGAATGTGGCACACTTTGACTTTATCAAAGCATCTGTCACAGTCTCTGATTGTATTCTTATGGCCAAATTCATGAGCTATGGACGGCATAAGAGGACAATAAAGTGGGAGAAAAATTGGCTGGACTGTTGGTCTTAAAGAGTGGCGATGAGCAGTAAAAAAGCTGAATTGCAGTATTACTGGGGCAAATACTGTTCAATGATTTTATTAACAACCTGGACGACAGGAGAGAGGATACTCTCAGCATATTTGCAGATGATACAAAATTGGGAGGAAGAGATTGTATGCTTGAGGGCAGGGCTGCTATTCAGAGGGACCTGGACAGGTGTGAGGAATGGGCTGACAGCAACGTCATGAAGTTCAACAAAGTGTAAAATCCTGTGTCTGGCAGGGAATAACCCCATGCAGTATTATAGGCTGGGGGATGGCCGGATAGAAAGCAGCGTGACAGAAAAGCATCTGAAGGTTCTGGCAGACAAATTGAACATGAGTCAGCAGCGCACCCTTGCAGCAAAGACAGACAACTGCAACCTGGGATGCATTAGCAGAGGGTCCAGGAAAGCAATCCTTCTGTTGTTGGCACTTGTGAGACTACATCTCGAGTGCTGTGTTTTGGGCTCCTCAGCACAAGAAAAACACTGATACACTGAGAGGGTTCAGCAAAGATGTGTTGGGTCTGTGCGGTGGGGCTTTGGTAGCAGTGGAGGGGCTACACAGGTAGCCCCTGAAAGAAGCTGCTTGAAGCTCTCCCGGCTCCAAGTCGGCCCCGCATTGGGCTGAGGCCGGGCCATCAGCGACAACAGATGTGCTTCTGTGATAATGCATTTAAGGGGACAAAGAAAACGCTAAGGAAACCTGCAGCGGAGAGAGGAGACAGATGTGAGAGAAACACCTATGCAAATACCAAGGTCAGTGAGGAAGGAGGGGGACGAGGTGGCTGGAGCAGAGATTTCCCGGTGGCCCATGATGAGATGTCAGGCTATCCCCCTGCAGCCCACGACGGATCACAGAGGAGCAGCCCATGAAGGACAAAGGCAAGGCAGAGATGAATCTGCAGCCTGTGGAGTACCACAGAGGAGCAGAGATGGACCTGCAGACTGTGGAGGACCCCACGCCAGGGGAGGCGGCTGTGCCCAAAGCAGACCGTGACTGTGTGGGCAGCCCATGCTGGGTTGGTGCGTTCCTGAGGGACTGCACCCTGCAGGAAGGACTCACGTAGGAGGGGTTCGTGAGGGACTGTCTGCCTTGGGAGAGACCCCGCGCTGGAGCAGGAGAAGCGTGTGAGGAGCCCTCCCCGCCTGAGGAGGAAGGAGAAGCAGAGACAATCTTTGGTGATCTGACTGCACCCCCCCATTCTCTGTCCCCCTGTGCCGCTGAGGGGGGAGGAGGAGGGAGAGACATCGGGAGTGAGGGGACTCAAGCCTGGGAAGGAGCGGGAGGGTGGGGGAAAGTGTTTTTAAAATCTGGTTTCACATCTCATTATCCAACTCTGTTTTGATTAGTGACAAATTAAATTGATTTTTTTTGCCCGTGACCGTAACTGGTGAGCGAGCCCTCCCTGTCCTTGTCTCCACCCACCAGGTTTTTGTTGTATTTTCTCATCCCCATCCCACCAGGGGGGAGGAGTGAGTGAGCTGCCGCGAGGTTCTTTGTTGCCGGCTGGACCTAAGCCAGGGCAAAAGATCATCAAGCTGGTGAGGGGGATGGAGCACACTGCGCAAGAAGAGGCTGTGAGAGGCTGCAAGGTCTTTCCAGCCTTAAGAGGAGAGGGTTTAGGGGAGAACTCATTCCTGTCTTCACATACCTTGTGGGAGGACACAGAAGATGGAGCCAGTCTTCTTGGAGGTACGTGTTGACTGGTCGAGGCAACGGACCCAAGTTTGAGAATGGGACATTCTGAATGGACATGGGAGTTTTTTTTACCATAAGAGGGAGCAAACACTGGAAGACATTACCCTGACGGACTGTGAGATCTCCACAGGGACATCAAGACATTAAAAATGCAACTGGACATGTCCCTGAGCATGTCTCTCTAACTGGACCTCCCTTGAGCTGGGATCAGACAGAGGACCTCCAGCAGTTCTTTCTAGCCAATAAGGTTCTGCTTCCTGCGAGTACAGCTTGCTCTGATGAAGTACTCCCTTGCTTCTGAAGGCAGAGAAAGCCATGAAGGCTGTTGCTGCTTACTACATCTAGCAGAATTAATACTGCAAGAAAAAAAATCCTACTCAGGGTCACTGTCACGGGGTTAAGGGGAAAGAGTTATGCAGACATCTTAAAAACCTTAAAGTTAAATAAAAAAAGGAAAATTTATATATGCTGGCTCTCAGCAAGGCAGACAAATTCGTATTTAGTTCAGATAAGGGCACTTCAAACAAACCAGTTAAAGCAGCATAAATGGGACTGAAGAAAAATAAACTTGACCAAGACTTAACGAACCAACGGAGTATGGTAGCCAAAAGGAAATCAATGTTTGAAAATCAGGCTATGAAAAAAAGAGAAGTATTTAAGGAAGTAGCCGATACATAGCAAGGGCTATTTGTGGTGGTAGTTAGCACAATGTATTTGTTCCTATGTGACTTGGTTTTAATGTAGTTGTCCATTGCAAATCAGCTAACAGGTTTCATCTAGAAGCGCAGTAAAGTAACACTATTTCAAGAAAAATACTTTCAAAATCTTGCCTTGCAGGCTGCCACTGAAGGTCACACGTGTTGTTTAGTCTATTGTATAAAACTATTTTCAGTTTCTATCATCTATCCAGCTTCCTGTCAGAGGACAGGAGCCTAATATGAAGAAATTAAACTGTGAAAACAATCTCTTTAATGCAGGTCAGAAATATGTGTTTGTATATTAGGGATAGACTGCAAGAGCATCTGTTCCTCTCAGTGAAACCTCCTAAGTTTAGTTTACCTAAGAAAGGGACAGTAGGTATTTGAATAGGAATATGATCTGCTTTTCTAAGAGCAAGTACATGGATAGCCATGGAGCTCAATAATTTCAAAAATGAAAACGGCTTTTTGGTGCTATTAAGTAGTCAAAAGAACTTGAAAATAGTAAGGATTGTAAAAGCAGTTTCATAATTCAACCCTTTACATAATGGAACAGTTACAGTTTCAAGATTAGTACAATTTTGTACAACTCCGAGTACAAAGCTGTTCTTTCTCAAAATCAGACTTTTTTTTCTTTGTTGAAAGTGTAATCTTGAAGTACCTGCTAACAACCAGTGTAATTCACTGCCCTTTTTATTTTTGTCACTTGCAATTTAATTAATAGGCTAAAAATGAAAAATCCATACACCCTAGCATAATGAGCATCTGAAATCAGCATGAATTTTTTCCTTCCCTTTCCCATCCCCTTCTGTTGTTGGTAAACCGTGGTGGGCATTTAAGCACCACATGGATGTTCGCTCACTTCCTCCCACGCCCAGTGGGATGGGGGAAGAGGAGTGGAAGAATAAAAGCAAGAAAACTTGGGTGTATAGAGTTTTTTAAAAAAGTTTAGTAAGTGAAGGATAAGTGGAAGAGGAGATGAAAACGGGAAAAAACCCAAGTGATTCAAAGGCGATCATTCACCACCTCCCAAGAGTAAACAGATGCCCAGCAAATTCCAGAGCAAAAGACGGCTAGCCCTCCTAAAACCTTCTCTTTTCCCTTTTATTGCTAAGCATGATGTTATATGGTATGGAGTATCTCTGGTTAGTTCAGGTCATCTGCACGGTTGTGCCAGCTCCCAACCTATTGTGCAACCTCCAGTCTTTACACTAGGGGGTCACAGTGAGAAACAGAGATGGCCTGGATGCCAGCAAAGCTGGAACATAAATGTCTTGTCAGTATTGTTTTGGTCACAAATCTAAAACACAGCACCATGTGAGCCACTATAAAGAAAATAAACTCTATCCTAGCCAGGTACACCTTCTTTCCTTATCCCTTCGCTTCTCTCTCTTTCTTTAACGAATGGCATCTCCAGCATGCTGTGGTTTGTACTCTCTTGTTCTAAGTGATAGTGTTATATATATAATTATATTTAACTTCTGCATGCTAATACTGGACATAATTTCTCTTTTTCAGACCTCCTGAAAGCTGGCTCTTTATGTTCTAAATACAAGCTTATGGGAACGCATATTCTGTCCTGCAGACAAGATCAGTGCAAAAGTACTTGTGCACAGTTTATCACTCCAGTCTCTCCCAAAACCACAGCTTACAAATATGAACAAGAACATTGCTTTTGCAAAGTAACAGCATAAATTACAAAGTAGTTCATGAAGAACTGGCTTTCGCTCCTCCCAAAAATTCAATAAATAACATTTCTATTATTAGAAAGGTACTGAATCAATGAAAATGTATTTGTGACTGTTTCTGCAAAAACGCCGGGCCTCATAAATATTCCTGAATTATGTCACTCAGAGAAAGTAACTAAGGGTCACATGCAGAGTTTTCATTCCTTTCACACAGCTAGGGCACATACAACAGAGTAAAATATAAATGGTTTCTTTTAACCAGTTATGACACACTAATAAATAGCTGACCTCTGTCACCATAGACCCAGATTACTTTAGACCATTTAATAATTTTAGCCTTGCAATACTTTTGTTAGTAAAGAAGTATTAAAATTCATATTTCTAAGATGGAAAATTTAGGTAAAGATAGACCAAACAAATAGTTAGTGCACAAAGTCCAGCAGAAACAGAATGTACCTTAGGCAGGAAGAGCATAGAAATCTGATTAATATTCAGGTACTGACAGGTTTTGCCAGGAAAGCTTACATCTACCTCAAGTACTGCTATTGCTCAGACCCAGGGGGTAACCCAGAGGCTACTTTACTTAATCTGAGCATTTCAGTATCTGTTTCACACCTGAAGCCCATTTGAAAATCAGAAATTACCTGCACCTGAGATCCCTAAGGGACTTCATCTGATAGGCATGTCTGATAAATGGACACCCCTGAGATCACTGCAGAGGCAGCTTCTGGCTAATGTTTTTTTTGTTTGGTTTGGGTTTTTTTTTTTAATAGGGAAAAAATCAGGCAGAGGTGAGAGGCACAGCAACCTTTTTTCAAGAAGGGAGAGAAGCAAAGGGAAGGAAATAGAAGGGAAAAGTCGATATGTAACTAAATAACTTTAGCTTAATGAGTTACCAGTCATCAGCTGAGCATCTCAAATTTGATGTTTGTAAGCTATTAGCTTACCATAAAGAAGCAAGTCTGTTTGTTTATACCATAGTTGCTGTGATTTCTTGTGTGAGGAAAAAAAGAAGTGAGATGCGTCTCCCTTAGCTTTATCCACCTAAAAGCTGTGTATCTACTATTCACTACTGCCTCAGACTCGCTCTATATCTAGTGGGGTGTTTCCAGAAGACAATACTTTCATTTTGAGATAGCTGTCCAAAACAGATGATATGACTTTCTTTTAACACTAATCTCAGGAGTGGAGAAGACTTTTTTTTTTTTTTTAATGTGGTAGGAAGAGCTTGATTCACTACTTGCCCAAAGTGTTGCAAAATGAGAACAGTACAGTACATTCTGCTTTTACTTTACCAGAATAAAAATAGTCACACTCAAGTAAAGCTATGCAGTTATTAGAAGGCCATTCTTAGGATCAGTACTTTAAGCAGACTTCAAAATATTTTATTTTCCTAACAAATCCTTTGCTTCTCAGAAGACAAAACTCGCTCTGTAAATACAGATAATATCATGCTATTCTTAAATGTGCTCTTCTAAGTCTTTGTTGATAGCANTATGCAGTTATTAGAAGGCCATTCTTAGGATCAGTACTTTAAGCAGACTTCAAAATATTTTATTTTCCTAACAAATCCTTTGCTTCTCAGAAGACAAAACTCGCTCTGTAAATACAGATAATATCATGCTATTCTTAAATGTGCTCTTCTAAGGCTTTGTTGATAGCATCTAGAAGATTCCTGTATCTAGTGACTAAGCTAAGTTAAGAAATGTTTATACTGAACTATAAAAAATTGGCCCAGAAGGGAAAAGATTTGTGAAATAATTAGAAGTGAATCTGCTCGTCCCAGATGCTGAGCACATGGTGATATGATAAACTTACAATATTCATGTAACACTCAAACATATTTGCAGCAAGTAATAGTCATTCAATAAGATTTGCTCGATAGTTTAGCAAGTTAGGAGTATATTTTCTTCAGAATCACTGAGCATAAATAATGTTAAAACTAACTGGTACTAGAAGTAAATCAGATAGTTAATTATTTCTTTAAAAGAAATTAAGCACTTCACTGAAAGCATTAGTTTTCATTCTTTCAATGGTTTGATGATTTGTTTGAAGTCTCAAAGAAAGCCTTATTTCCACATTGATCCCATGAAACCTTAATGCAAGGGATAGGAAAGCAAATCTCAGAAACAGCAGGGAATTATTTTTCATTCCCCTGCCACTTTGTCAACTCTGATAAGCATGTGAATTCATTCTAAAAGCAGTTCCAAATCCATGAGGTGTGAGTTCATTGACAGGAAATCAGTAAGTTCAAAAGATAATGCACATGTGATTTTTTTGTTGTTGTCTATCATCCTTCTTGCCACAACATGGTCTTTTAGCTCTATACGTGGTGAGAACCTGAGCACTGACACTGCAAGACCGGCTCATGGTGTTCTCATTCCAAGAGATGAAAAGCAGGTATTTCCAGCTACTACCAGAAATGCACACAATAACATTACACTTAGCCCTTGCCAGTACACTTAACATTTGGAAAGCAACAGCTTTCTGTTTCACACATAAAAACTCCAAAATGCATGAACTATTAACTATGAATCATCTTGTGTGCTACATTTGATCGACTCCAATCACACTGCACATATATTAATGCAATCATATCAAAAGGAAAGTCTACATCTAACCTCTTCAGAACCGCAGTACAGGGAGTACTTGCAACGGACAGCCATTTCTACGGTCCCACTGGTCTATGTTTACAGTATGTAACACCATTACTTCAATTACAATAGCTCTGCCTCTTTCTGACCTGGTTCCCTGAGGCTTAGCAGTCACAGGAGGTTAATCTGGTTTTCTGATTTTTGATTTACTCCGAGTTCCAGTATCTTTACTTTTACGCAAGTTTCCTAGGGGCTGTGCACTGGAGTGTATACGTACACAACCTCTCATCCTCTTTAGTTCAAGCATAAACTCAGACCAAAATAAAAGTCTAGCTTTTGCAAAGCTCAGTTGCTATAGGAAAATGATGGTAGAGTCACGAAGTCATTAAAAGGAAATAAAATCTAGCGGAGGGGAAGCAACCCAAAAAAGCAAAAAAAAACAATTGTGTGACTTGAAAACAGACATAATTTGGCTCCTGTGAGCTTCTGGGATTCTGAGACCCAGTCTATAGCCTTTCTTCCAAATATTTGCAGAAAGGAACCAAATTCAAAAACCTATCACTTGTTTGGGAGGATGAGAGGTGGGGGGTATCTCACTCCCCATTATCATTACTATAATTTCAGTGAGGAATGAAATAGCTCCTGTACCTTGAGAAAAGGCCCTTGGGTAAAAAAGCCTCGAGCTATTTCACTCACACCTCATGAAAAAATAATACTATATGCCATTACACATACAAGTATTCCCAGTACCTGTCTTGTAGCAAATGCATAATAGCTTTTTTTCTGCAAAGACAATGAAAGAACAAAAGATCCTATAACAGCATGAGACTAAACTTGAATATACAGCAGGCACATATATTAGAAGAGGTATATTACCTTAAGTACCATCTCAAGTCCCAGAAGCCCACTTGAATGACCATACGGATACCACTGGCTAGAGACATGTTTACTTTACACAAACTATAATCTAGCTGGATTATCTGCAGGCATGATTTATCTGACGATAAAAACAGCAGGAAATAAAATGGTCTATCTAGTATCTTATTAGGTGATCCTTTTAGCTGTATCCAGGGAAGAAATGGAAAAGACAAATTTAAATATAGCTAGTAAATCTTTCGTAAATTGGCAAGCATTTTCAAGACAACAACTACAATGAGGAAAGCTACTTTCAAGTGACTGTCACTCAAACTGTTGTGGATTTTTTTTCCTCATGTGGTGATCATCCACTCATCTTCCTACACCTCCACTTTCAAGCTTCTCTCATTACTCCTTTGCCTCTTTTTGTTTCTCTTCAATTCTACACAAAATGTAATTTTATGCACCATATACTTAGATATTTTAATAATGTTCTGCAATCCCAAGTAAATTATTAGTAGCTCAGACAAACACACACACTATGCATTGTATTTGTTTCTCCTGCAAGTCCTCTAAACAAGTTTTATACAATCCTCTTCCCTCAATAATAGTAAAGTAATCTAGTCCAATTAGTGTCACTGGGTATCACTACAATATTAATTTCCATTACTCACTCTTGCATGAGATGATATGGTGATGATACAAAATAGTATTACTGAAAAATGTGTCATCTAGCTGAAAACCCTGTTAAACGTAATAGTACTGTCAGCGAGGAAAAGTTTATTCAATAATGCAATGGTAATTGTTTGAATCAAGGATACCATAATTTAAATTAAAAAAAGTATTATGATGAATTTATTTACTATATTGTCCTCTCTCGCAGTTCACTTCTGTAGGCTTTACTTAAAGATGAACATCTCCAAAATGAGACTTAGTAATATTAGAGACAGAGCAAATTCATTCTAGTAGACGTGAAAATGAAAGATACTTCCTTACCACTTACGTGGTGTCTTAATTACTACTCACGCGGAGATTCATCACGTAGTTAATACTAAGCCCCTTTTTTAAAAAAAAAAATAGTTTAATAATGTTTTAAAATAAACACAATCATTTGAAAGTTATACTTTTCTTAAAGAGTTCTAAATTTAGTATGTAAGCACTGGGTTGACTTGAGTAGTAATTAAAGATACAACTAATTAGTGCTAGAAAAAGAGATTTGAACTGCATCAATGCAAGCCTTTGTAAATAATCATTTGTAAGAAAAGAAGTATTTAGAAAAAAAAATGTTAAGGTATTTGGTTGGTTCCCTTTTTCCTTCCTCTCTGTTAATGTGTTTTCATATGTTGCTACAGCTGACTTAAAAATGAAGAAGTTTTACTAATGCATCTGGATTTATTCCTTTGGGATTCAGTGGCAGAGTGCTACAATTCCCCTAGTTGTTGAAATAATTTCTTCTTCCTTGGTTAACAACAGCCTGATTATTAATTTCCTAGAAACAGAAAAAGTGTTCTGATTGTTGGCTATTATGAATAACTTTAGCTGAAGTTCCCATTGTTTTACAACACAGGCCTTATCAAAACTAAGTATACTAATAAGGACTAAGTATGCTAATAAGTCTTTTTTACACGGGCACTTTATGTAAGTATTCTCAAGGTAGCAGGTACCTTGCTTCAAATATTCACCACAAATACTAGTAATGAAATAGATAATAACAACATACATTTCTTCCTTTATAATTCTTATTCTTCTGTCTTTTAGAGTCCTTTATTTTTATGAAAGCAATTTAGACCTAAGAATTTTAATAAGTTAAGGCCAAACTACAAACATAAAATGTTTTTTTCCTTCAAAATATACTCTGTTCTATTGTACTAGATTATGAGGTCCTGTAACTGAACCTCCATACCATGACATTACTAGCGAAGTAGTGCTTTATTCTGCTAAAAAAAATTGGAGAACAAAAGAATGAATACTGCATATGTCATCTGGCTTATGAATCCTAGAAGATTCCTAAATTGATGATCCTAAGATCGTAAATTTATGTAAAAGAATGCTATTTCCCCCCCTCTAATTAACGTCAGAAGTAAATATACTATACCTTAAGACATACCTCAATCAATAGCTATTCTCCATAGAGGAAACAAGTCACAAACATTGTTTGTTAGAGAGCAGTAACTACTATATGCAAAATGCCAATAAAGAGCATGGGCACACTTGTGAAGAGAGGAAAAAAAGATGTTTTCTGCGTATCTTTCAGTTTGACTAAACCAAAGAATACTTACTCACTGAATGTCAGACTCCCATCCTCCCACCCTGGTAATCTGCTGGCAGTGCCCTTGGAAGAACATGTAGGAGGATTACTTTTTGTTTAACTTCTCTGCTTAACCTTCACAGCATTGCTTACTGTCTTGTCAGTAAACACAGGTCTTAAAGGATATGCACTGCTGGAAGGACAGTTTATTGCAGCATTAAGCAACTTTTCCTCAATCTCTGTAATTGCAGGTGGCAGTGAGTGGATAAAAACCTGTATTTCTTATGCAGAAAAATAAATAAATAAATAAAAAAGATTGAGCAGAAAGTAAAGATAATTAGCTGACAGGCAATAGCCTCTTGTTTTGATGCAGAATTCTCCAAATGGACTGCAAGTTTAGTTTATTTGACACCCATAAAAATAAATGATTGTCATTTATCAAGCTTCCTGTAGATTTGATTTATTATTTCTTTGTATGATAGTATCTCTCCAGAGTTCTTGACTGAGACCAAGTATCCAAGATTTTTTTTCAAACTTGTGATGAGGCAAGCCATTGGCTAATACTACCTACACATACAAAACAGTCAAAGTATGGAAAGATAGATGGAAATGGAGGCTAAATGAATTGTTCTAAGTCTTATAAGTCAGTGACAGGTTTATTAAGAGGATTCAAGATCTCTTAGCCATAGTTCAGAGGTTTTAAATTCTGCAAGTCCTTTTCACTGAGCAAAATTGTTAGCAGGGACAAAGGGCTCTGTAGCCGTTATTTTAGTGCAAATTGGAGTTTTGTTCCTGTAAGGACTTCAGGATCAAGATGAAACAATTACTTTTACGGAAAATAAAAGCGTTCACAAACTACATTCTCCTGTTGATAAAGAAGTTATATTAGCCAGACATACAAAAATTTAAATAGTCAATTTAAATAGCCAGACATGAAAAGAAATTAGTTATTCTGAAATTTCTGATTATTGTAGAGACTGGCGAAGCAATTGATTTACTGAAAGAAAACACAGACATGAGTCAGAAAATCAAATGCCTTTGCAACACCTCCTCACACAAGGTTTCACTCAAACATGGAGATCAATGGTATCTTTTCCCTTCTACTTACAGAATACTGACAATTTTGATTTGCATTGGCTAATATTGTAAAATAGTTCTGGTTTTGTTAGTTGCACAGCTATGGAAGCATGAAAATACTTTGATAACAGCTATTTGCCCTTGGTGAAATTCAGTGAAGGATTCAGAAGCTTGCATGTTTATAGCAAAAATTAATTTGTGCTCATCTGCCAGAGACACAGGAAGCTGAAAATACACTTTTATGGCATTTTCCCATTTTAAAATACAATTTTGTTAGGAGACAACAGAGTACTCAGCACAAACTTCCTGGAGCTTTTCAATTTTCTCTTAATTTAGTACAGTTGTTAGATTATACATTTTCTAACAAATTTCCTACCGGTTTGTGGTGTTGGGCTTCTGAAGACTATTGTGCCATGTTTCTTTATGGCACAGAGGAAGATGCAGGAATTCCAGAATATCCATCATTCTCAATGGAAGTACATCGTTTAACAAATACTGAGACTGTGGTGAGTTTTTTTTTCCCCAGTCCTGGCAATGAGCAGACACTACAGAATAAGCACTTCAGCTCTGACATCTCCCTACCATTCCGATGAGACTTCAAAAAAACGATTTTGCAGGCACATAATCAGGTTTTAACTTATTCTTGCAACAAATTTAATGACGACACATTCAAAATGTTATCCACGGCATTACTAAGCAACAACAAGACAATTAATCTATAGTATCACAGAAAGACAGTATCATGACTTACCAGCTTGCTTTCATGCCTCTGAATGAGAGATATAAGTATAAAAATAAGTTTATTCATTTTAGATAGACTCTGATTTCTTTTTTTATAAATTGCAATAGAAAACATACTCTTGATTTCTGTGGTTTGGCTACCATTTCACTTTTTTTATTTCCTACCTCCTGCTGAACAGGACGTAAGATATGAGTGAGTAAGTATCTATCTCATTTGAATTGAAAAGTCAGTTGAACGCAGTAAGACTACGTCAACAAAAAAACATGGCAAAACTTTGATTGACTCTGGAACATTATCTGAAGACTGTTTGCACTGAATATACTGTGACTTGCCAGAAGTACAACTCCATTTTTTGACAGCAGATGAACACATCCAATGTGAATCCCCGAAAACAGTGACACAGCTTGTATGTACCAGGACTTCTTCAATCACGCATTTCTTAAATCAACTTAACAAAGAACTGACCTAGTGAATAATCTCTAATGTAAATCATGCTCAGTCCAGTATATTAATTGCCAAAATAAATCTCCGCATTACCAACAATATCTGAATAGTCTGTTTCAGATGATGACTTGTAACACCTACTATCAAACCCTTGACATTTTATTTAGACTAATGCAGTAACAGAATGTGAAACTAAAGCAATATTTTTCAATTATTGTAGCTAATAATAACTAAGGAGTAGCAGGAGAGCATCCTGAACTTCACACTTTTTTACTGGAGAGTTTTCTCTGCCAGTGCTGTCAGTACAAATTTAGCGTCCTGCTATATCCTGGGTAGAAGTGAATCAGTCTCCTTTAAGTGGCTGCCTACGTGGATGGGCTGACCTCGAGCAATAGATTCCATCCAGCTGAGCAACACAATAATGCACATGCTCAAAGGGCTCTGCTCCAGGGAAGGTTGTGTGTCATGCCACTAAGTACAGCTGTCAGCAAGTACATAAGTGCAGAGAGGAATGGATGAAAAGGCAAATAAAATAATTAATGGTATTCTGTATGACTTGAAGACAAAATACATGGCTTTTCAGTGATACCTCCATAGCTGTTCATACTGATAGATTCTGACATGATCAAAAGATCTGTATTTTTAAAATGGCAAGAAAAATCTAGGGTGTCTTTGTTCAGCCATTGTTGCAGTTATGACAGCTACCCTCCTCAGTATGAAAGTTAGGAATTAGCTCAATGAAAATATATAACAGACTACCATTTACAGTAATAGAATTAGGACACGGATGCATAGATATATAACTAAACATTTTAAATTAATGTAACGTGTCACTATCCAGCAGCTTCAGTGCTAGTTCACATCTTTCTTTTTCATCGTAATATTATCATCAAGCATAAATTTATTTCAGATATTCAAGTACTTAGTATTGCAGCAATTAGTAAATATCTTCCTGTTGCATTTCAATTAAAATTCAGTATCACACACTTAGTGCCAAATTATGATATCTGCAGATATTACAAATTTGCATAAACACAGAGAAGATTAAAAAAACAAGTGTGAAGAAGGGAGAAATGTGTATCTCTTCATGTTCTCATTTTTTTGTCACATAATGCAGCTGCATCCTGAATTTGACATTAAATTGTCCTGAAAGCCTCTTGGCTACAATGACATGTATGTTACAGTTTGAAGTCTGGAAAAGAATTTTGCTGTTAAATTAGATATTCTAGCATTCTTAAATCTAAATCATTCCACTTTTTGTGTTGTTTTTACCATGCATAGTATTCTAAATTTTTTGAGACTTAGTGAAATACATACCGTAGACGTTACACCAAAAAATTATAGTTTGTTTTTTAAATATGTGCAATGGAGATCCATATCTCAAAAAAAAAAATACCAAAACTGGATTAAATAACGTGCAAGAAAAATCTAGATTGTCTGTGAGCCTATATACAGGAACTGAAGGTAATATGGAGAAAGAGGCAGAGAAAGGTAAATTGCCATTTAGTTAGAAAAACTAATGGCAGGAACAAGTTACAGAGCTGCAGTTTTTTCTAACTGCTAGGAATAACTGAAAGGGTTTACCTGCCTGAAGGGAATCTAACCCAAGCAAACTGTACAGAAGACCAGTCTATAGCTTTCACGTACAGACTGATTGTCAAGAGTATCCTTCTAAAGTAGTGATTATAAGAGACCATGGCGGGCAGATTTAGGAAAACAAGTTCAGGAAAGAGAGAATTTCAATGCTGATAGTTAAACTGAGGTTCAGAACGAGGAATTCTCAGAGTATGTTTTTTATCTGAAGTGCTGCTGACTTGAAAAGGAAAGCCAGCATCACCTGATTCTTCAACTATTTTTCTCTCTGCACTCCAACCACAACATACCTCTCCTGGAAGCTCCTATTATCACGTCGTCATTTTCATCCCATTTAAAACTTGTTCTATCGTCAGTGTTACCAACCTCAATATTCTATTTGCTTGAGTGGTAGCCCTCAAGGCATTTAGGAGCAACCTGTAAATGCACTTTTCTTGCATTAGGACCTGCTTTACTAATCAAGTTCAACCCAAAATAACACAGTAGCTACAGAGGTACATGCGTCACTTTCACTCAATTACAATCACAGTTAGAGGCAATTATTATTACAATAATTTAATAATAAGTATTTAATGCCAGAGCCCATATTTTTTCATGAGCCATAGTGTGCTAAATACATGCTATGATAGGTGAGCATTTATTGTGAAAGCATGCAATGGTCCAAACTAAATGCATACTTAATGCAAATTTTCAGCTGGTGTGAATGAGAATAGTTACATCAACTATAAAAGAAGAGTAAGTTAGATCTAAAATAAGGCTCAGGGAAGAGATGCTGATCTCCCACTCTGGTGCTAAAGAAAGAGATGATTTTGAAAATGCTTTCTGTTGTCAAATCCTGGAAACACCTACCTTACAGCAACGCCTTTACTTTGGACCCCATGACTGCCTGTACGTCTAAATTAGTTCATGTGAAGAAGCAGAAGGCCCTGCCAGGGAATATCTCCTATTGATCAGGAGAATCTTCCCTTTCACTTTGAAATAATGGAAGTCCATGCTCAAAGCCTAAGAATGACAGCAATGGCAATAGGAATTGTGTAGGGCAGCCCAATGCCACTGCTGAGGCCAACCCCATCAGAACACTATCTTGCAAATGCAACTCTAGGAATTGCCAACGAGTGTCCCACAAGACATGCAGAAGCCTGACCACTGCGCACATTAATTTACCACCACAGAAAATATTGTTTCGTGAAATCTGAAAGCAGATCAAAGATCATATTGTATTCATGGCCTCTTGCATGTCTTCTCTTTTGGTAGATTTAGAGAGATCCACCACATTCAGCACAAACAACAATTAAAGCCATTTCCACAAAGAGTATTAACAAAACATTTTTGTGCATTGCAGAGGAAAGACGTAAAAAAAGGTGTGCTGTAAGTGCCAGTGTTGTGTGACTAGGCCTGAAGGAATCATGAAAGGCTCAAAAGGGAGACAAGAAGGTGGCCATAGTCCTGCAGGGGAAGATGAAATTCTGTTTTCAAATGGCCGTCTGTCACCACAGTCAGGATAAATGGCTTGACAGAATCTGTTGGTGTGTTCAGGATGTTTACTTTAACATTCTTGTCACAGCCTCCAGGAGTGTTTATGTGTTTTACACAAAAACCATTGACTTTAGAAACCCAGTCCTGGGAGCTGGGACTGGAATCACATGTTTTTCAGTTTTGCCATCTTTCTAATTTTTCTGAATGTCTATTTGTGCAGAGATCCCTTTGCAGGAGAAAAAGATTGTAAATCATATATCCCATCTTTGTGGAGTCTTCAGCTCTCTCAATTTATGAAATAAGATCCTGCCTTATCTTTTCTTCCATTTCAACAAATACTTAAATAGGTCATACAAGTAAAGCAGAGAAAGAAGAAAAGAGATTAAGGAAGTCTTTATCCAGAAAATATATAGCCTAGCACTTGATGCAATCTTGTAGGAAACGCATTCAAGTTTCATCAAGCACTAAAAGGATCTAAAGAAAAGTTTCTCATATGCTGAATGGTTCTTTAATCAGTGAACTTTTAGAAAAAATGCGCAGAACCTTGTTATTTTGTATTTTATGTGAAGAGATTGGCTTGAATCCCTGTTTTCAGGACATGTTCACATACGAATCCAGTGAGAGGGACAATACTCTTGCAAAGATGAGGCTTAAAGGACACTCCTCTCTTGTGCTCAATGTAACCCCAGGCCAAATAGGAGTCTGTAAATTCACCGAGTCTGTTGCTCCTCTTTCCTCTTTCCCCAAGTAAATCTGTGCACTCAAGCTATTCAGTAGAAAACATCAAGTGTACAATAAACTACTAAATAGATTTTAAAATGTATATTTAAAAACTACTGCTTCTTCCTTCTGGGGCACAGGTACTTACAAAGAATATCTAGATACCTGGGGAATAAGGATTCTTGAAGTGAACAATTGTTTCTTTATAGAGCTAGCCTTATAACTATTAATATAGTGTGTTTCTATGTTTTACTGCGGTGCTGGAAGGAGCACATATCTGTGTATACTTATGATGCGTGCTAAAATTGGTAGAAGTTACTAAACATCAAAAAAAAAGGAAAGTACTAGCTGCACATTCATAATGTAATGAAGGCACTCAGCCTTCTCTGATTAACTAGGAAGGCTATCAAACCTAGAAAATGGAAAAGAAGAAAAAGAAGGATTTTTTTCTCCCCTTCCACAGGTAATAATTATTCATCCCGATCAGAAACAAGAAATAAGCAAAAATAGAACAGTGAAATTCACTTTATCTTCCTGCCATCTTGGATTAAAAGTATTCTGAAAACAAAAAACACTAAAAAAACGGAAGAAAGAATTCATTGCAGTCACTTTACAGCTGCACAGTGGTAAGTTCTACTTTAAGTCAATCAATTATAGAGCACACACTCACTAAAAAAAATCAGAAGTTACCGTTACTCACAAAACAATTGTCCACATCAATGGTTTTGTGGTTTACTGCAATGAATAAAATCCGTGCAACTTCATTTAAGAGGGATGTCCGTAAAAAAGTCATGTGGCAAAGACCACAAGTTTGAAAGACTGAGGTCAGCCTTCCAAGCTTTATAAGAAGGAACAGCCTTACGCCATGTTTAGATGAAAAAGAATAAAACTAATTGGTGTCTGTGATACTCAATTTTGATGTGCATATTTTTGTTAGTAAAACAGGTTACTACTTCAACACGTTTTCCTACTATACATCCCCAGAAAAAGACTATGAAAGAAATCATACATGGTAAGGCGAATTTTCTGTGTTTTCCTTATTAACAAATGTGAATCTATTACCAACACGGGTAAACACGGACAAAAAATCTTAATGTGAAATATGTTAAGCAAAAAAGGAAATAAACAGTACAACTGTTTATTCAAATGGACCACTAGAAGATGTCAAAAAAATCTTGGTTCTGTGGAATTACAGTCCTACCTAATTAGTCTACCTAATTAGGTAGAATGAGATCTACTTAGCAAACTGTACTGGCCCAAGCTGAAGTTTTTACATGTCCACTTCAGTCATTGCATACATACGTGTACACCTTCGGGAAGTTGTGAAGCACACACCCAATTTTCCATGAATTTTGAACTCACTAGATGTATTTTGTGATCACAAATATGAACAGGCATTCTGCAGTCTTGATATGTGCTGGCTTATTGATAGAAATGCGGCTGTATATCAGAATGCTGTGCTGCTGAGAAGTTGCAAGGAGATTGTTTTGGGAAGGGTTTGGTTCAACAGCAAACACAGAATGGATCCTCTAAGACAACTAAGGGAGGACTACACAGAGGCTTTCCTGGATGATTACTCTAATGTGTGTAAAATTGAGCAATTTTGAAACAAAACCTAGCTGACACAAAGACACGGAAGACTGATTATGAAGTTTACACACAGCCATTCTCCAGGGTTCATTTTGCTAATATCTAAATTCCATTAAAAAGAGGGGCAATGTTCCAGCTCTGCCTCATTAATGAGATGTGAATAAACACCTTGATATCTATGCTTTTGAATCTGATAAAAAGTACAAATTTATTGACACTCTGTATTCGTGTTGATTGTGCTCCAGGCTCTCTCTTTCATGTTTCCATTCCATTCTGAAGGATTTTTTTTCTTTTTAGCCTTTATTATCAAAACACATTATTTGTTCTTTGCTCTTGGGCAGAAGGACTCCTTGAAGTTAGAACCAACAAAGACAAATCAGAATTAGAAATAAGGCATGATATTTTAATTACAGTTTTTCAAACAGTAAGGGTATTCACTAAAACCGGACTTTTGTTGATACTTGTACTGAATATTTAATTATTGAACTTTTTAAACAAAATTATTAAGTATTTTTTACTAAAACATAGACAAGCCTTGGCTATTCTTAAAGATCAAGTCAGTTCAAGGAACTCCCACAAGTTTTATTGTCAATAAAGACAGATGAAATAACAACTTTTTTTCTTTTCTTTTTTTTCCCCCTGGACTATAAAACCTCCATGGTGACTCCCAAACCACTGTCTGGTCATAACTTCCCACACTTATTCTTCACCAATTCATTTTCATAAGATTTTCTCAGGCATTTTACAAGCACGGAATAACACTGAACTAATTGAATGCACACATCCAAATTGAACAGCTCTGGCGCAGAAGTTGGCCTTTTTATTGGCTTAGCAATAGTTCACTATTCATTGGACTGAAATTAATTCATCGATGCTTCCTTTTTCTCTCATCTTGAAATGGAGTTGTCTTAGTTAACTTCCTCGTGGCTAAGCCTGTCCTTCTCACAAAACATCCAGAAGAATTGTGACATATCTTGGCAGTCTGAGCAGTAGTGTCAAGCACCGAATGAGCAAGCATTCAGTGCTTAGCCATGCATAGCCATGGCCTCATGCATAGCTGTGGCCTCAGGATTGTTGCACACTGGCTAGGCACTGTGGAGAGACTTGTGTTGCTACTTCCCTTTTCAAATTAAATCTCCAAATCTGCCCATCCAGGGTCACTTTGCATGGGGATGAAGGCTCAATTTAGCCAGCTTAACTTCAGGTTATTACTAAAAACACGGCAGGTTCCTATAGACCTCTAGAAAAAGACACAGACTCCTTCCAGAGGATGAAGGAATCATCCTTTGGAAATGCCTGTTTCTTCATGGAGGAAAACTAGATAATTCTGACTCTAACTTCAGTGCTTCAGGTAGCTGCATTAAACCAGTTGGACAACCCCAGACATAAATTTACACTAGAAATATACTAGGGCTCCTGTTAGAAGTGCACAGGAGGGACAAAAAGATGTTCAAAACACATCATTAGGACCAAGGAAGATCTAAACTACAGAGCAGAAGGAGACATAGGATTGAATCATATGGGAAAATATTTTAAGGAAGTAAGTACTGTCAACAATTTAAAAGTAACAGCTTTTAGTTAACAAATTAATTTTTAACTGAAAGGCATTTTTTCTGTTTGCAAGTTTTCACTGCTTTTTTACTGTACAAACAAAGTAGGATTTCTGCTTTTTTTAAACACCAAGGAAACACTGACTGTTCTTATACTACACTGGAAGCAAACCACAGGAGAAAGACACATAAAACCCTCAAATGATGATTTAAGTTCTGAGACCCAGCAGCATACTTGGTGTTAACTGAGACCACTGTAACAGGTCGAACTCAACATTGTTTGCAGAAAAGTGGAAATAATTTATATTTTTAAATAAGAAGTCGTCACGAGAAACCTACATATTGAGGAATGGATTTTTATTCTTCCCATTTTTAATTTAAACAAATGCAGCCATAATATGATAAGAAAGTAACTGAACACTGTCATATTCTCTATATTTATTGAGATTTGTTGTTAAGGGTCAAATTCTGTCCTCTGATATGCATCTCAGGAAAGATTTAGTGTCGAGAGACTTGCAAGAGACTCATTAATTTTGCTCTAACCCTAACTGACTTCCCAAAGGAATTGCTGCCTTCTGATACATTTGTAGAGACATTTCTGTCTCCAGATAGCACACAAACCCAGTTAACCTTAAATCAGTGACAATACCAAAGCAAAAGATACCATGAAACACTTCAGTGTCTTTTTCTACATAGAGTAAGTTTGACAATGGTATGTTTCTTAGCTTACATTCTATCAACAACTAGAAAAAAAAATCACAAAAGTCAAGAATACACAGATGCTATATTCTACATGACAGGTGCTCTTCAACACTTGTCTATACACCTCGTTTTCCCTATCATTCCTCTCAGCAAACATGCAGGAGAACAACACAGTTTCTTTTAACCTAGAAACCCAGGTCTGCTTATCAAGAAGTAGGAGCAAATAGCTCAGAACTCACCCCAGAATAAAGTCAGGACATGACTGGAGCATGTAGTCTAGCACATGAAATGGGATTCACTCTTGCACTGCATTTCATCTTTGAA
The DNA here is from genome assembly GCA_013398225.1 of Steatornis caripensis. NCBI lineage: Eukaryota > Metazoa > Chordata > Aves > Caprimulgiformes > Steatornithidae > Steatornis > Steatornis caripensis. The sequence goes on along the minus strand of VZSC01013712.1, from coordinate 246,449 downwards.
ATAGCCAAAGAGAGAGTTTTCTCCTTAGTACGAGAGCTGAAGTATCTGGGTCTATGTTTCTCGTAATTCTAGAAATTTCCTTGGGCAAACTTCATAGGCTTTCTTGCAATTTACACCAAAGAAAAATGTGGACTCAAACCTCTCTGTGCCACAGGTGATATCTGCTGAAAAATCAGTAACACTGGCTCATGAAGACTTGATAAGTAAATCCATTAATACTTCTGAGATTCTCAAGAAGAAGGACAGAAGTCCACAAAACCAGGTATTTCAATCCAGAACAACTCCAAATTAATTCTCCAGGTTTTTGTGATGGATAGAAAATACATAACTGTAGGGTAAAAGAAAGTGAGCCACTACTAAACTGCACAGTTTCTTGCCACCACAAATATGTTTATATATTGCATATCTTTAATGTATTAAAGTTAGCAGGAATGTAAATAGATTTACATTCTTGAATTCCTCCCAGACACATTGAATTTCTGATAAACAGACTGTCAAAATAGTCCACAGAGCTTCCTCTATTTGATTTTTAGGTAGCTGTGAAAGCACTTATTTTTCAAGATTTGTTTCGCTACAATCTGAAGGGACTGGGCTCGGCATCTCTCATTTTTTCCATATTTTATAGCATGGATAACATCACTGCAATTATGTTTGCTTTGATCCTGATGCAAAAGCCAGAATTTTAGAAAATAGCAAGGACATTTACTTCATTTATATCAATGAATAATTCATTACGAAGTCACTCACAGTTTATTTCTCAGTATACCTCACCTTTATTTGGGCTAAAATGAACTTTTAAAATCACCAAGTAGTAACTTCGGAAAAACATAAAAAGTTCTTTAGTTTTTTAAATCATAAAACAAATCATATATTTTAAATTTTAATTTAAAAAAGCAGGAAATAAATAATTTACATATGTATGCAAAAGTGAAGAGAAAGATAATGAGAATGGATTAGCATCAGACCTAAAGCTATAGTCCCCTACCTTGGCAGATCCATGGGCACACAATGACACTGTGAGAAGAATCTGCAACATCATGTTATGTTCTTTCTCTTGCTTCCCATTTTATTTTATTAATATTCAGTGAGTGAGAGCTATATTAAAGACAAGATTTTCCTTGTGTACTATAGATTGAGAACACTGCCTAACAGACCAGAGAATGCAAGAAGTGCAGCCTGCAAAATGGAATCTAATAGACTTTCCCTGAGTCTAGTATTTATCAAACCCATTTCTAGATGTTTTTTTACATCTAGAAATCTGTAGACATTTACTGATGCTACAACTCAAGAGTTACAGCAATTTCACATGTATTTTTTCTTTTCTCAGCTTCCTCACAAAAATTCCATTTGCATGTGATCAGGACAGTCCAGATAAGTACATGGGTAAGAGAAAGGTTTGGGTTTTTTTCCTTCTGTTTTTCAGTCTTCCTCCTGATTAAACTAAAAAAAACCCCAAACAACCAAAGAAAACAAACCCACCCACAGTCTTCTTGTGGATGCATTAAGAGCTTACCAATGTTTTACTGGAAAAGCCTGGAAGATCTGTTGTCTCACTGAAGAACTGGATGGGCAGCAAAAGTATCAGTTCTATTTTTCTCATGTACCTCCAAAATGCTAGATTTAATCCTCAGATTATTTTAGCAGCCTGTGCTGAGACAGGAATGACTTCAACTCTTCATTACTCTTGGCTCTTAAATTGTTGAGCTAGAGTTACGCTATTGTAACAGCTTTTTCAATCTTTTCAGACATTCACTTGAATTAAGAAGTGCAGTCAAGTTGGTAAATTTAAATTGCCTTGACTCTGAAAATGTCAGTTCAAGCTGAAACAAAATTGTTTCGAAAACTAGTAATTTAATACAAATAGACTATATTACAAAGTAAGCATACATTTGACTATGTAAGCCCCATCTAATGCTATTCATTATACTCCCTGAGATCTTGTGAAAAAATAATATTCTTTACCACTTTTCCCTAGGAAACAGTATCAAATATATTATCACACGAAAGGAGAGAAAATGTGTGTTGTAAAACCACACAATCCGATGACCAATTTTCTTTCTTGTGTTATTCCCACACAGCAACAGAAGCACAGTACACAGGCCTCCATAGGTACTGTCCTTTTTATCCCTTGTCAAACAACGAGGGCCCAAAACCACTTACAAATTCCAAATTATGCTGGATGCATGAAGCACTCAGATAATTTTAAAGAAATGGATTTAAGTTGCTCTGCTTCTCTGTACAGTCACTGGAGCAAAATAAACACCTTAAGGGCATTTCAGAATAGAAATGGGTACAGTCAGTGGGAAAGCTTGTCTTTCTTCACTGTCTGGTCATTAGCACTGATTGATAAAATAAAAAAAATCTTCTGGATCTCAATTCCTTTGGGACTCGTTGAGGATATTCTCAAAAGATCAGCTTACCTATGTGATACTATGCACTCAGCACCTGACTCACTGCCATCACAATCTGCTAAATTCACTATCCACTTCTGCCTGATTTTGCAAGAATAGTGAGTGTAGTGTTTGGTCTGGTGCAAAAACCTGCAGCACAGGCTGTTTCTTTTGACTGCTGCATTTTGTCCCATTTTAAATAACTCAAGCAATGGGGCTTCCACCTCCTCCTCTGCAAGACTATTAGCATTAAGTTTTCTTCATATGCTAGCCTCCTTTCTATTACTAATTCACATATTTTATTATGTTCATTAATAATATGCATTTCTGTAATAATAGGCATTTAGTACTCCTTTCCTTCAACTATCAAATTTTCTTGTGGTGACTACGTAGTTATTAATGCTTCAGAGACTTTGTCATACGCACAGTATCCAAAGCAGGTACTTTTTCAAAGACTACACTTTTCTGGTATTAATTTAGTCCTTCCTATATACTTCACAATAATTATTGGCTTTGCTTTGCTGGATTATTATTCTCACTGACATTGTAATTGCTATCATACATAGCAATCTGTTTATAAATAAACATGTGGATGAACAGCAGAAAACAAGCCACCAAAATAATGTAATAAGGACTAATTTGCATTTAGCAGGACATTGCAAAATTGCACAAAGTAACAAGAGAGAGAAAAAAATATTTTTCTTAATATATCCAGAAGTCTAAACTTCTTTTCAAAAGAATCCAAGGTTTACTGATCACTTACTGGGAGGAAGCTCTGATCCGATATATGGACACACCATTAACTGTAGCAGTAAACTAGACCTGACCACGAACAAAGCTGCCCAGGAAATAATTTTCCCATCAAGATGTACTTTGTAAGTTTTCGTAAACTTTCTCAATCCACAGTTGAATAAACAAAGGTGTCTCGAAGTTTCTCAAGAGTAAAAAGAGAGCTACGTCCACTCCAGAATGACAAACTGGTGAGAAGGGGCCAGCGGGAACTGGAGCCGTGCATCCCTCAGGAGGCCTTTGTTCAAGTCCCTTAAAGTAATGAGGCAAAGCAGCGGCATGAACTTCTCCGAGCATCCCAGTGAATGCCAGTTATTGAATGTTACAGAGGAGATATTTCCTCTCTCTTTTCTGAAAATTATTGATGTATGTGGGAAATATTTCTTGGGACAATCTTTGCTGGAACTGGCATGTTTCTGAACAAACTATGATTTTCCTGAATTTGTGTTTTCTAACAAAAACTCCCTCTTTCTCGAAAAATCAGTTCTTACAGTTCCAGCTGTATACTAGAAAATAAAGCATCAGGCTTGACAGCAGGCCACACTGAGCCAGATCTCAGCTGATGAACTCTTGCCCCAGCGTAGCTTAGCATTACAGAAATGCTATATCTTTTTTCCTCTTTGCTCACAAGATATTCAGTATTTGTGTTGCAGAATATTTTCCTTCATTAAACATTTTCCCCCTAATTTTCATTTTTTCTTGTTTCTTCCTCCCCTCCACTCCCTCCTTAACGTTACTTTCTTATTACTGGTTGTTCAGCATTTTCTGCTACATAATAAGATGGAAGAAAAAACAAAAAGAGGCGGTTTGGTCTTTTGATGGAAAAAGTTAGGCTAATTTTACTCTGTTGCGAAAATATTCAAATATTTTTCAAATTATTTCATAAACATATTTTAACCAGCAGTTATTTATTGGAGAAACTCCTAATGAAATGAAGCTGACGCCTTAGAGCAAGCTGAGCTCTGATGACTTATGCAGGCAAAGGGTCTGACCACAAGAGTCCTTGCTATAACAGAGAGAACAATAAAGCCAATAAAATACCGTCTTTACATGGACTTACATTTGTATATATAGAATACTGAAAGCCTGGAAAGCAGCATTTCACTCAGATTTATAAATAATTTCAATTCACCACTTCTCCTTAGAAAAAGCCAGCAAATTAAATAATTAGATATATAGTCGTAGTTGACAATTTAATTCGCTTTAATGAGGACAGCAATATACCTGTTTTCCGCACAAAGAAACATTGTGCTTTGACAAAAGCACATTATGTTGTCTCACAGCGAAAGTGCTGCAGAAACAACTATTGATAGCCTAATAATATAAAGTGAAAATATGATGAAGATCTTTTTTCTAGTGTCATTATATTAATGAATATTACACATCAGATGTTGGCAGGGGCATGTTACTCTTTTAGTTACAGGTTCCCCAGAGAAGAGAAGGGTCACAAAATTAAAAAGACAAAGCTTCAAATACATTCAGCCATTCCTCCCCCACATGCGTGAATGAGTATTAATCTACTTTCAGCAATTATTTTAACCACTAAAGTGACAGTATTATTTAATTCATTTTTTGTCACAATTTTAACAGTGGCAAAATGTTAGAGAAAAATGAAGAAATTCCTTTCTGCAGTTAACTTCCACTAGAGTTGACCCCGCCAGGACAAGGCTAGGCCAAAGCCAAGGCCTGATTCTGCACATACTTATGTCTTACACAGGCTCAGGAATTCATCATGACTGCAATTAACATGTGTTGGAGCAGTATTTGCCTGAGAAACGTGAATGCTATGTAAGATAAAGTCAGCTGAAACTAGATTTACTATCTACTAAACTGTACTAGTATCTGTTTCAGCTTACAGGTATCTCCATTTCTACTGCTACGGAAAAAACATCAGTTAAGCAAGGTCCTGATGGATGGAGAGCCTCAGAAATTTTATTACTCTGTTTAAAAAACAGGTTTCTCACATAATACACTTCCTGTGTTGTGATCTAAATCCCTGCAGTCAATATTAAAATATCATCTTTTTTTCCGATATTTCCCAAATGTTTCCAGTACTTCACATGGGATTTGAAGCTGAAATACAGGAAAATTTGCACTGTTCTCTTCCTCTTGGCCAACTCACACAGCTGAAACAAGAAGGAGTAGGGCTGGCAAGGCAGAGAGCCACTTGATCCTGCACCGGCCTTTACAGCTGGAAGAGGAAACTCACAGGCAAAGACCATCATCTGCTGAGCCCTCCACGTGATCCGCAGCAACCACTACTGAAGGGTGAGAACACCTGTAGGGCATCTCGACCCATTAAAAAGGGGACCCTTGCTGATCACCAAGCTAGCCCAGCCAGAGCCAGGGGGATTTAGTGAGCAGCTGAGTCAGCTATTTCACTTTTTTTTGATGTGTCCTAAAGCAGATTAAACACAGCATGAAGCATGATCGCCTCAGTGTACTTGCACTGTTGGATGCTGTCTTGAGAAATCAATCTTAAACAGCAAAGCTCTTAAAAGACTTATATAGTTTAAACAATGAGAAATCAAAAGGCATAGTAAGTTGACAGAATATAAACAATTTGATTTTGGATTGTTCCCAGTTCTCAGTTTCACAGTCCACACAGACAGAAATAGTATTTGTAAGCAAAATTAGAAGGAAATACGCTGACTGTGTCTTGTTGAGAATTAAATCCATAGCAGTACTTCTTGTTGGACAGAGCAGAGTTATGCAGTCTAAAAGTAGAAATGACATCTTTCATGGCCACCTTAAAAAATGATGATTGCAAAGTGCTATTGAAAAAAAAGACTTACAGTTCCAGAAGGGTAAAAAGGCATAGGAATTTCAAAACTGTCAGCAATGAAATATGAAACAAGATTTAGTTAACAGCAAAGAGGACTTTGGTTCTTTACTTCGTAGCTTGCGACAAGGTCCAAGTGCAGCACAATGTCCTGAGCTATTAAGTAAAGAGATTAGATGTAAAAATGGAAACTGTAATTTAGTGCATCTCATTACCACTCAGAAAGATGTCACACTTCTTGAGGATCTCCTACTAAAAAAGACAACCACGGACGTATGGTACAGGGATCTGACCACTGCTTACCATCCCACAGCCCTGTATCACTGCAACCCCTCTTGTTTCTTGTCCCTCACACTGAATTCTGGAACCAGGTATTTTTTTGCGTAACGCCCAAAAGTCATCTTAACCTGGCTTTTACACAATCTTCAGAAGACTGTTGCTCTCATTTCACATTAAACATTTATTCCAAGACTAAATTACACAGCTGCTTGCTTCCACCAATAAAATTGCTTTGATGGGTGTTTATTTTATTTAGGGTTTTTTTTGTTTGGAGTTTTTTTTCTGTTTCTCTCTTATGTAATGGTGACAAGCCTTAATGAACATACACTGCCTCTTAGTGCATGAACAGTCCTAGCAATACATACTAAAGTTAAACTTGAATTGCTTTAACAGAAGTCCACCAATAACTCCTGAATAATGCATTTATTAGACTCCCTACAATATAACTTACAATTTACTGTACAAGATGTGATAAATGACAAAAGATGAATTCTTCAGAGTATTTGGAATGTCATTCAGTATTCATTTCACATGCTCTCTTATACAAAGTACCGTACAACACTTACTATCCTTGCAAAATAAAACCTAACTGTAGTTATTAGTATCTTTATTTAAATGCAGATCTTGATTTCCCCTGGAGACTAGTAAAGCTCCAGCATTCAGCTATCATCAGGGGAAAAGCAAACTTTGAGTCATATATTATCCGCAAAGAAAGGACTTTCCTAGGGTTTGGTGCACTGGGGGTTTTTTTCTTTTTTTTTTTTGTGTGTGTGTGTGTGTGCGCACGCGCTGGCTATCTATAATTGTACATGTTTGCCCTTAATATAATATTGTACTTTCAGTCATAGGACATTATGCAAAGCAATTGCTTTTGTATCATGAGTCAGTATGCAGATTACAGTCCACAAATATAACAGTAATAGGGATGATAACAATGCTTTGCTTTCCTATAGCATTATCTTTATCAACATAATTCAGTAAGTTTTAAATGGAGAGATAATTGTCATTGGTTTATGGCTGGAGAAACCGAGGTACTGAAGGAACTTACAGATTGGATTTCAGTGTTTGCAAAACAGGCTATTAAGTTTTCTTTCTTCATAAATTCTTTATTCCAGGAGACTCCAACTGTTTAATTGAAACAAAAGTGTTACAAAGGCCCATAGCAGGTGCTGACTCAATGCAGTTTCTTCTCAGTATGCTGTCAGCTGAATTAGAATTGGTGCAGAACAGGAGAATCTATTTTAAATGTCTTGTTCCAGGGCATTTAAAGGCTAAATTTTTTTCCACAAAAAATTTGTAATATATTCACAATTAAGTCAACCAGCACAGCTACTGAAATGGAGTCACAGAAT
>VZSC01013712.1:203213-238732 GCA_013398225.1 Steatornis caripensis | reverse complement strand
GTGGCCTCACCAGGGCAGAGTACAGGGGGAGGATCACCTCCCTCGACCTGCTGGCCACGTTCTTCTTAATGTCCCATTTATTTTTCCTTACTACGACACTAGACTGTAATAACAACTTCTTTAATCACATCATAAGTTTTAATTTAATCACAGCACATGCCCCTCTCTCCTTGCCCTCCAAAGCCTGAAGGAGCAGAAAAAAACATTTTGTGATTTAAATGTAAAATCAGAATAACCCTGGTGTACAACAGCACGAGTCTGCAATTTTATTTAAGATTTGGAGCTGGTAAGTGGTTACAGAAATGACACAATAGAAATTTGAGATAAAGAACACTTTCTGTTAAGAACAGGCAAACAAAATGCAAAAGGAAAATGCATTCTCTAGGTATAGTCATTTGCTTCATACTGCACTGGTCAGCACTGAAACAGAGGGTATGACCTAGAAGAGGTTTTGATGCTCTATTGTAGTTCTTTTCTGAAGTCAAAAGAACCTTTCTTTCTACGAAGAGGTGGCTATGTTGCTAAATAAACATGGGTGGTTTTCAGAGATTAGGATGAACATATATCTTCTAATAGGAAAGAGCGCCACAAAAGAGGAGAATTTGATAATCTGGTTTAAGAATTATACCCTCTTGATACTGAACAGAGTTGAAACCAGAGGAAGAGGGTGACAATTTATTCCTACAGGTTAGAAGATACAGAAATATTCTAGATGGCAGGAGGGAGATGAGAAAGAACAAGACAAGAGAAACAGGTTTAGAGGTTCAGGGAAAATTCCACATGTGGGGAAGGAAGATATATTTCCTGTAGGAAATAAATCCTATTTTGTGGAAAGGAACAGAAAACAGCTGAAAACAGTTGCCTGGCTGGTCTTGCAGGATAACCATGGCTGCTCACAAACAGAAAGAACTTAGTAAGTTGGAAACAAAGGAAAAAAATTTTTTCAAGGACTCACTACTGAGGATAGAAAGAGTATTCTATACTGACAGACAGATAACAGGATGGATTTTTTTTTTCTTTGGGTGGGATTCAACTGTCTTCACTTAGGAATGTCAGCAATGTGCTGGAATGTCTCGTGAATGAAAAGAAATAACCATTTCCAGATGACTCAGCTAATCATTAAATGAGTCCTACCTCTGAATAGGAGAGATGGTATTCCAGTTAAGGAGACTTTGTCCAGGCTGTTTCTTCCACCAGCAGAGTTTCCAGATGATTACTAATTTCATTTTAAGAGTATCTCTAAATCTGTAGAATGGAGATATCTTTCTCCGCTGACTATAGAGTAAGCCTATAGAGCAGCTTAGACCAGATGCCTGACTTACATTACTAAAGTAAGTATTATCCACAGAATAAATACAAGTTTATTTATGTATCTCTAGTCACTGTGCAATAATTTATTGGTGATGGCCCATTTTAGTACAAGTGCCATTTATCCATCTGAATTCATAGAAGTTGTGGGGAATCAGCTGACTCAGCCAGTCAAAGGACATTAAACTAACTACTAGCAAGGAGGGTGTAAAGGAGAAACAAATGAACACTCATTTAGCACAAAATCAAGATGTCAAGAATAAAATTAATCAAGGCACCAAGAAGCTTGAACAGAAATGCTTTAGTTGCCTATGTATGAATGCTGGAAGCCTGGGTAATAAAAAAGAGAAATTGGAATTGGAATTGCTCTTTTATGATCTAGCCAGTATTACTGAGACCTGGTGGGAAGATTTGCATGAATAGAATGTTAAAATCACTGATATACTGTATTTAGGCAGGATCCAGTGAGCAAAAAAGAACAAAGGCACTTTATATCAAAAAAGCGGTATTACGTGCTCCTGAGTTATGTGGTAACTCAAAAGAAAACCATTTTGCATGTTCATAGATTCATGCTCTAACAAACTAATAAACACGAAGCTTAGATAAGGTACCAGTCGGTGTCTGTAATGGATGAACAATTTAGTATAGGAAAAAGGATGGCTGACCTGTAAAGCACTAATTTCTGCTGTGTAGATGGCAAAACTGCATTACAATGTGTGACTTCAACTCGAATGGCATGTATTGGAAGTCTTGTGATCCTTATGATTTCTAAAAATTATCCAGAAAAAAAATTGTAATAAAATAAATGTTGCATCCTAAATGTTCTACATTTGTTGCAGTTACCTCAAGCAACCACGGAATTCAAAAAATACATACAAACATACACACACACCCCCAGGCACTGCTTTTTTGCACAAATGATTATGACTTAATTACCTCTCTCACAGGTAAACAACAGTAAGTCCAAACAAGTCAGATATGCATTCTTATCAAGTTTGTGGAGGACAACAAACTGGGGGAGCAGTCGATATTCTGGAGGACATGACTATCATTCAGAAGGATTTCTACAGGCTGGAAGAATAGGCTTCCAGGAATGCCAGGGAATTAAAAAACAATAAATTCATAGACCTGCATCTGCAAAAGGCAGAACCCACTGTGCTGGCACAGATGGACTGGCTTGGTAGCAGCTTTGCTGAAAAGAATCTGTAAATCCTGATGGACTGGTGGCTAAGCTTCCTTTAGCAGATATTTATTATTCTTCCTGACTGTGTTACTGGAGCACTCTCAAAGACTCCAGTCAAGAATGGAACCTTAGGTTAATGTTAGAACATGGCATCTTCACCATCCAAATAAAAGTTCAAACTTATCATTCAAGGCCATAAAGCCAGGAAATATATACATATGAATTTTACTTAATTTCTAAGTGAAAAATGAGTTCACTAAAAAACATGTGAGAAACTTGGCATAGCACTTTTAAAGCCAGTTCTTAGGACATGAACGTGCTTTATTACTATTTTTCTTTTCCGCTCTGAAGTATGTTGTCAAAATGACATACCGCTAAGATTTAGAAAACTCTCTGCCTTGAAGGAAGAAAAAATGCTTTCCTTCTTAACTGGCAAACTAGTATGAAACAGATTCAATAAAAGGAATGTGAAACATTCCAGTTAAGTTATATTTTGAAGACTAAAAAAATACTAAGCAAAGGCAATGACAAAGTTCGGTTTTTACAGTGCATAACTCTAACCCATAGGTCAGTCTCATAGCAGAATTAACCTGTTTTTTTAAACTACTGTTTAAAGTATTCAACAAAGCATTATTAAGCTGTACAATGAAAATACTATTACAATACATAATTTCTCCTTTTTATAAATGTCTACCTATGCAGGGCTTTTTTGGTTTTGCTTTTTGCTTGGTTTGTTTTTTATTTTTCTTAGGGAATGATGCTATACTAATACCATTGCATGATTTACAACAGTGGGAGGCTGTGTAAGAAATTAAGTGGCAATGATTGAACTGCGAAAAAACTAGAGGCAGAAGGGTAAAAGAGAAATGCTTTGGAAGATTTAGAAATAGCTTCTTGCATAGCTGGTATAATGCATATGATGTGAATTACTGGTTTGAATTAGAATGCTTTCCTTTTTCTGAGATGGACAGAAATAGCAACTTTTATTTTTAATTATTTAGAATGTAATGTTTCTATCGTGACTTTAAAATTCATGGATTTTAATGAAAAATAATTTAATTTGCAATAGAAAACAAGATTTTTATTAGTACATGTTGTTGTGCTTTTTCGGCAGTTTCAGTCAATTTAAAGATGGCTTAGATGATAGTCTACAACATGCATTTTACTGAGTCTTCTATTACTTTATTCCCTTGCAAATTTATAAACCCGAAGTTTTCATAACAGTATTTCGTTGTTCTACAAAAAAGCAAAATACCATCTTATTCCAGATTGTCCTCGCAGAAATGGTGAGTACTGGCAAAAAATTAAGAATACCTTCACAGCTGCAAAAAGTTACTGAAATGCTTGGCTCCATAGCTGCATGTGTTCTGCCATCTGAGTTAAATGGTACCAGAGAGTAACAGTAATTGTCAGTTGACCTTTTGATTAGACCTAGTCCTATTAAATGTTATGAGAGTAATCAATTGGTACTGAACAATGAGCAAAACAAGCAAACAAAATTATTTCATTAAATGACCTTTTTTAACAGTATTAGCTCAAGAAGGGTATTTTTGTTTTTAGCTTGGCTGTGACAGAAAAGTAAAACAAAATAATTCCCTCTAAAGATGTCCAACTGTAATAAGGACAAAATCACAACAGTGATTTAAATCACCATTAAAGCATTTAAAACAGCAACACTCCTAAAACAGCTTCTGCAGGTTCCTGTGTAGCCCTTCCTCCTCCATCACCCTTATCCCTTCCACTCCAACAGGGCCCATCAAGTACCAAGGCTGAGTGGAGAACAGGAGCCGAAAGAACTGCATGTGGTTCAGTGCATAAGGACATTTTGCATAAGGATGCTTTGCTTGATGGAACTAGCTGTTGAACGGACCATGCACAGCGATGCAGATAGTGATATCTTTTACGGACAAGGTAGGGGTTTCCAGTCGATAGCTTTAATTCTTGGAAAAGTCTCTTTTGTTAGGGAACAAAACCCTTAACTTAACATTCATATATGACAGTATGCACTTCATTTGTTTATTTCATTAGTTATTTTTCTTACAGTATATTCAATTGCCATGGTAACGAATTTTTATGCAGACCTGAAGCTAGCTAGTTTTATTAGAGGGTGTTCCATTCACTCCTCCTCTGAGATAGATCTGACCGCTCAGTTTTGCTTCACAGTCCCCTAGCTCTGAAGCAGAACTGCTCACCTTTTAAGACAAAAGTGATTCCCTCTTGGGTACAGCAAAAAAATAAATTGACAGTACAGCATACACAAACTTATTTCAGCCTTCGGAGACTTGCTTACTGCCTTCCATACTCAGACACATATAAACGTGGTAATTCACTCTGATTTTATGAATTGTCTCCTGACTATCATTGTGGAGTGATGATTAGGCAGTGCTAAATGAAAGCATCTAAGGCAGGTTGAGAATGACTGCAGTGTGTGTCTAAAGATAGATGAGCTGGCAGGTAGTGTTACAAATTACCATCAGGTGCCATTCACAGACAGTAGGAGCTTCATCCTGCATGACAGTCATCGATCTGATGCAGAACTAAGATGCAACCTTTGATGACACTCCTTGAGGATAAAAGGTTATGCTTCACATTTAGCTATGAATAATAAGGTCATGTTTTAATTAAAGTAGTAGCTCAGTGGAATATTAGGGCAGTGAAAATGTACAAATTAGTGTGACTTGTATAACAATTGTTGCTGGAAAACAGCCTAGTGCTGAAGATAATAATGCAGAATAGCAATGCAATTACATTAATGAGGCAAATAGCCCACCTCATTAGAAGGAGTTGAACTATTCAGACCCAACTGAAAGAAACAATACTTTTTGAGTTTACATTTGACACTAAAACTGACAAAACAAAAAAAATTTACATTTAGGTGAGAAATACATAAGGCATACACCAATATTTTGGGACACAGTAATTTCAAAACATCTGAATTGAGTAATATTTTGTGCAAAACCTAATATTCAAGCTAAAAATAAGCTTGGGATAGACTGCTTATAGAGGTTTCTGAGTGTTCTTTTCTGGGCAACTCAAAGGACTGTTCACAAGTTTGTTTTCTACAGTCCAACAACGTTCCTGACTAAGTTTTATGAAAATAAAACTGGTTATATAACGAACTTACGTATTCACAAACTGCTATTAAATGAAGGCTTGCAGCAAACATTATTCATAAATATTTGTGAAATTTCTATTGTATAACATAATACATAAATATTTGCGATGCTGATCCAGCAAAATAAGTAAGCTTATGCTTAAACAAGTCATCTAGCCAACACCAATTTTAGAAACTTAATTAAGGAATGTAGGGTGGGATAGCGCTACTATGCAGTCTACTCAATTGCCAATGAATAGCACATATTCCAACTGATACTCCATAAGATTATTTCACTCACCCAAGTCTCAGGAACTAACCTGTCACACAGCAAGTGCTATAGGAGGTCAGGCGTGAAGATATAACAAGAAGTAGCATGCTACATTGTGAATTCCGTCAGTATAGCAAACTTTATTTATTTATTTTGACATACTGCAAAGTATATACCACCAAGCCTGTCTTTCCTCCCACCCACAGCTGTTCCAGCTTATGTTGTCCTCAATCCCATCTAAATGTTCATTTTGCAATTACTCTGCTGTCAAATTGTAAGTGAAATATAGGATATGTACACAGTAAGTACTTAATAGCTTTAAAAATACACTTTCCATCGTAATGTCACCAGTTGCTTATCAGAATTAGCAAATTTTTAAATGTTCAGTGCTCAAACTAGCAGAACACATCCAGATCAGAAATCAGGGACAGTGGCTCCGCAGGAGGCAGGCTATGCAAATGCCTTGAAAACATAAATTGCTCTAAAAAGGCTGAAAACACAAGATCAGATTGGGAGGTCAAGAGATTATGGAAATGAGCTGTCCACCTCCCACGGTGCAGAATAGATTTTCATTTCTTTTGCTTTTCCCAACATGACTGGCCAGCCATAAAGCAAAACATAGTCACTACAGACACAGCAATGCTTGCTTTGGGGCTCTTAGTAAGTCTGGGCACTTAACTAAATGCAAAACCTCAAGGCAGCTACAGGACCAGACCAGTTACTTTGCAGTTCAGAACTGCCTTTAAATCAACCAAAACTGGGATAGAAGCCGCTATGAATTTGTTTATAGCTCTTTCACAGACATAATCCACAGTTTTGCAGGGCAGATACACAACTTTCTCATTCCGACAAGAAATAAATGACATTCCATATGAAAAATTTAAATCTACTGAATATTTATCTTGCATATGCTCTGTATTGTTGCTGATATCAGACTATAGCTAAAATTGTTAAATTAACACATAGCATGGACTGAGAACGTTCTTCAGAAAGTCACACAAAATTGACCGGAATCCTTACCTAAGCTTTTAGATCACTATTTGTTTCCTATGATTTTTAATTCAACTCAGTTTCATGATAACAGATGAATGCAAAATACTAACTATTTAGCATAACATGGTAATGATTTTTATTGCTTCCAGTTTTAGTGACGAAATGCACGTTCTTTGTAAAAGAAAAACAAAAATAAAATTTAGTAAGTTTTAATACATACACTAGGAACTAATAGTCATACTCTATGGTACAGAGTTCCGCACTATGAGGAACACAGGGTAACATCATTTTTACCTCAAGGTTATTTTTCAAAATGCTACTTGATAGCAGTACCTTCCAGATTAGAAAAATAAAATTCAGTTAAAGAGACTCACTAGGAATAAAATACTGTTTTCTGACAGGCAATAATCTCATTTACGTAATTCTTTCTTATTCTTTCTGCTTTTTTTTTTTAAGCAAATGAATTGCCTGTTTCATACCTGTCCATCCTTTTTTGTGCAAAAGTGTGGATCAAAACAAGAATCGTGGTCAGTATTCTTCAACCGAAATCAGTGAGAATTACATAAATAGTTTTAATGGGGTGAGATCAGGATCAATACCTGGATATATTTGCACTATTGTTTTTGAAATATGCTCAGTTATTGCAGTTTCTAACTCAACATAAATGTACTGTATTCACTGGGGCACAACAGCATTCTACCAGTAAAAGCTGAAAACCTTAAGAGGCCAGACTATCGAACAGTAAGCTAAAAAAATCACATGCAGGTGTTCACCTACAAACCCATAGCCTCTGAAATGGTAGAGATTTATCTGCCACACACACAAGTTGGATTTGTATTCCCAAATACTTCATGGCAGAAGCTCAAAAAGCCATTTCCAAGCAATCCAACAAGAGATACAGTAAGGAAACGGCAACAGATTTCTATGTCGTTGAGTACACTTACATAGTGTGTGGAAAAGTAAGATATCTGACTAGAAAACAAAAAGAAATAAAGTGGTGAAGTAAAACAATACAAAGAAATGAAAAAGTCTAATAGCATACACTTTTTAATCTACAGGCAAGGGAGAATCGAATGCTGAATTTCCAGTTACAATAGTATAGTCCCAGCAAATGCCAATATTAATAGAAATTTCCTGATAGCAAAAAGGTTTTTGAAGGTATAGAATAGTCTGAAGCTCCTTTTAGTTATGTCTCAGTAGAAGAGAATGTGTAGAAACATACTGAAGATCAAAAGTCTAAACAATTATCTTCTTTATTAATTAATTCTAAAATTATATTTCACCAATGTCTCTGCAGTATATATTTCAAGGATATATTACCAGTATTTTAATACGTTCACTTCAGTGCGAACACTATTCACCCTTTGGTGACTGTTTAATTATTACCACATCGAGAAGCCTCTGCCTTCCTTCATCCCTTAGCAAAAATAATATTCCATTTTGTTTTCCTTATTTCGGCACTTTCCCTTCAAAGAGGTAACACAGAGCATGATCTCAATACATTTATCAAGAGGAAACTTGACTTTCTGAAGTACAAAATTGACCAATGTGATGTGGTAAGAAATATCAAAAGGAATTAGAAATCACATCAATGGTAAGGTTTAAAAGCCTCCCTAGATTTACTTACATATTCACCTTTATGCTAGAGTTGAAACTAATGCTATGTTGAAGCTTCTTTTAAAATCTAAAAAGGATCTTGCATACTGAAGACTGCTGCCTCCTAAGTTTGTTAAAATGTATTAAAATTATCATTAGCATTTCATGTTTGCTCCATTCCCTTTTTGGGTTACGTGCATTTTCCCTTATTGTGAGGCATGCAAGATCTGTTATATTGACAGTCATCTACGTTTGGTATGTTAATTAGGAAGTCACCTTATCATCTGGTGAGCCAGGAAGCATTCTTTTACTCCACAGATTAGAAGTCTTCTCTAAATGAGTATTTCACAGATCTATGTTAAAATAAAAAATGATTCAAAAATTGTTTTAAAATCACAAGGATAATTACTGGGGGGACTTTTTTTTTTTCACTCGGACCGCACTGCTGATTTCAGTCAAAGTTCTATTTTTATGACCACAGAGACTCTGCTAAATGATTAGGACCATATCTAGCAAAGCACTTAAAATTTAGGTTCAGAATGTATGAGGAGATCCTCTGATCTCAGTGAGCTACACGAATCAATCTATTAGAATCAATTTGATAAAAATTAGTGCATTTTTCTACCCTTCAAAGCAGTGAAAGAGGGATGATGCTCCCTCTCCCGTGCATATAGGCCTCATTGTCACTGTTTTGTTCCTTTCTATGTCGTATGATAGGAAGCAAACTAATATGAAGAATTATGAGTTAGCATGAGGCTCATTGTTTTGAATACCAGTTTATGAATTGTTTTCTGGTCTTTACTCCTTTATTTCATTCCTCCTACTAATTTCTGAAATCCAAATGGTAAAACCACTCACCTTATTAGAAATCTTACAGGAAAAGCGGGCAAACTATCCCCTGGAAAATATTGAAGAAAATTTCACATAAGCTTACCCCCCAACACACACACACAAATATCTATATGCAAATATCTGTATACAGGTAGGATACCATTTATAAAAACCAAATGGAGCTAGGTAGGCAATAAGTGAGATTTTAATCTAAAACTAGTCAAAGATGCATTTCTAAATAAATTTAAAAAATAATTTATTGAGTTTTCAGTGGTTTAGATAGAAATATTAAACTACTCACAGCTCATTGTTATTTTATTAAACACAAATAATAATTACTTATGCACTTTTGTAATTGTTGAAGACACACTGCGATATTGCAGCTGAATAACTAAGAGATCACATAAATATTTTGCCGTAAGAGCTTGTCAGTGTCAGATTTATGCCATGATATTGCATCATCAGGACTCGGTTTTGTCTCTTACTTACATTACAACGAAACATTGCAAACCCACATAAGGTTTTAAAATTAAAGTGTTGAACGGTGTCCCTCAGGGGTCTGTACTGGGATCAGTACTGTTTAATATATTCATCAATGACTTAGACAGTGGGATCAAACAAACAGCAGGTTTGCAGACGACACCAAGCTGAGTGATGTGGCTGACATGCCTAAGGGATGAGATGCCATCCAGAGGGACCTGGACAAGCTTGAGAAGTGGGCCCATGTGAACCTCATGAGGTTCAACAAGGCTTAGTGCAAGGTCCTGCACCTGGCCAAGGGATTGAGAGCAGCCCTGTGGAGAAAGGCTTGGGGGTACTGGTGGATAAAAAGCTGGACATGAGCCGGCAACGTGCACTCTCAGCCCAGAAGGCCGACCGTATCCTGGGCTGCATCAAAAGAAGTGCGGCCAGCAGGTTGAGGGAGGTGGTTCTGCCCTGTTGTGGTTTAAACCCAGCTGGCAACTAAGTCACACACCCCTGTTCTCTCCCTCCCCTCACAGTGGGATGGGGGAGAAAATCAGAAGAGTAAAACTAAGAAAACTCGTGGGTTGAGATACAAGACAGTTTAATAGGTAAAGCAAAAGCCGTGTGCACAAGCAAAGCAAAACAAGAAATTAATTCACTGCTTCCCATTGGGAGGTAGGTATTCAGCCATCTCCAGGAAAGCAGGGCTCCAACACGCGTAAAAGTTACTTGGGAAGACAAACGCCATTACTCCAAACATCCCCCACTTCCTTCTTCCCCCAGATTTATATGCTGAGCATGATGTCATATTGTATTGGAATATCCCTTTGTTCAGTTGGGGTCAGCTGTTCCAGCTGTGTCTCCTCCCAACTTCTTGTGCACGCCCAGCTGCCTCGCTGGTGAGATGATGTGGGAGGCAGAAAAGGCCTCGACGCTGTGCAAGCACTGCTCAGCAATAACCAAAACATCCCTGTTTTATCAACAGTTTTCGGCACAAATCCAAAACATGTTCCTCTACTCCGCTCTGGTGAGACCCCACCTGGAGTACTGCATCCAGCTCTGGAGTCCTCAGCACAGAAATGACAGGCGCCTGTTGAGATCAGTCCAGAGAAGGGTCACAAAAATGATCAGAGGGATGGAACACCTTTCCTATGAGGAAAGGCTGAAAGAGTTGGGGTTGTTCAGCCTGGCAAAGCGAAGGCTGTGGGAAAACCTTACTGCACCCTTTCAATACTTAAAGGGGGCTTATTAGAAAGATAGATTAGAAAGATAGAAAGACTTTTTAGTAGAGCCTGTTGTGGGCTAATGAGGGATAATGATTTTAAACTAAAAGAACATAGATTCACCCTAGATGTAAGGAACAAATTTTTTACAGTGAGGGTGGTGAAATACAGGAACAGGTTTCCCAGAAAGGTTGTGGATTCCCCACCCTTGGAAACATTCAAGGTGAGGTTGGACAGGGCTCTGAGCAACCTGATCTATTTGAAGATGCCCCTGCTCCCTGCAGGGGGGTTGGACTAAATGACCTTTAAAGGTTTTTCCAACCCAAACCATTCTATGATCCTGATTAAGTTCTCGCTCCGCTTCAACTTCATTTAATTTATTGTCATTTCTCTTTTTTTCGTCCAGCGTGACAGATCCCTTTCCTTTGCACAAAACCCTTTTCTAGATCTTGGATCCAGATGTTGTTAATGAAGGTTCAGCCTATGAAGATAGCAGTGAAGACCAGTGCTTGGCTAGCAGGTTCCACTATAGTAATTGCAACAATATTGCGGTCAACCGTGTTCTGATCTGACTCTACTTCTATAAGAGGTAAGGAGATATTTCAGAGAAATCTAATTTGGGGTTGAGATAAATGTAAGTAATTCTGACCACAAGTGTGAAATCCCCAAGAGTGGATCACAGGGCCTTCAATGCTCGTATCTGGGCTGCAGGGTGAAATAGTACTGCACTGAATCATTTATAGAGAAAAAGCCATAAACTGCAAACCTAGGAAAATGTGAGGAATGCATTTCTCCATTATCCTCAGGCACTGGCTCTTTGTATGATTTTACATATGCTGCTTGTTATGATGATATTGATTAGTAAGTCAACAAGCTTTCACAGGGGACTGCAGATCTCTTTACTACCGCTCTGTAATATTAAAATGTCATTACTGAGTCACCAACTTTTTGCCCTGCTGTAATGTTATTCTCTGATGATTGCTTGCCTGAGCTGAAATTTGAAACTGTCACCCACAGACTTGTAGAAGTGATTCAACTTCACTTATAAGGAAAGTGAAATTAAATATTCATCCCTGGACTGCATTTCAGGTTCAAACTGACTGAAGTTCCTCAAGGCAAAATGTACTTAAGTCATAGAAGATTTTTTTCAGTTTTAAAAATTCAGGACGTCTATTTATCAGGGCCGGACAGACAAATCGTCATTTATATGGAGCTACTGTACACAGATATTCTTTTCCCTGCTTTGCAGCATACTTTTAATTGTTTTGGCTAGGTAAAATTCTTTTCCTACATGGTAACTCTTAGCACACTGAACATCCAGATTGATCCCCTCAACATGTAGCTGTTCAGATAAAAACACAATAAATTGTGAAAGAGCTTAACTTTGGACCAGCTGAACTTTCTTACAGTGGTGAGCATTTCTGCAGGTACCAACATTTGAAATGAAGGTGAATTACTTTTGTGAGTAAGTGATTACAGTAACGACTAAAGTCCAGTTAAATCTTCAGATGGATGTAATGTCTTGAGACTTAACTCAGCTTCCAATTTACAGATTCACTTCAGGGTTTACCCACTCCGGAACCAAAAAGGTCTGAGCAAATAAAAATAAAATGTTAAATTCCCCCGTAGACAAGATTTCCTCTGAATACAAAAAGTAGGAAAATTCACTGATCCAGAATGTAGAAGCAAAGCACTCTTCCTCACAAGGGAAATTCTTTTCTGGGTAGTTGCAGCCCAATAATGTAAAATGGCCCACAGACTTGAAATTTGGTTCATTTACAGAGCTTGATGGGGGAAACACTACTTTATTTAGAGTTTTCTTCTTTAATTCTCATTATTCTTGCTCTAACACTGGGAATCCAACATAGCATTTGGTAATTTTTAATGCCATTTAACTAAATTCTACTCAGAGATACATTATATATTAGGAGTGTCCCAAAGCCATACATAGTCACCCAGCAAAAGAGTGAGCCAGATACTGCAGGTGCCAAAATGGACAAAGTTGTCAAGACTTAGTAAGCTGCTAAGTTCCAGGCAGCCTCAGACTAACCCTATCGAGACAGCAGAACAGAGGGGAGGCAGAGGGATTTGGGAAAACACTTAGTTCATGGCTGCCCCCTCACAACCACTCTGAAATGACACTGAGAAATAAGTAAAAATGGCAATATTTAAAATCTTCCCTCCTTTCACTACTATAATCATGTAGTAAAATACTAATAAGAAAATACAAGTTTTATAAAACTGTGAAATCAGAAAAATAAAAATGATGTGACACAAAAGCAAATAAAAGTTCAAACGTTTAGACATTCATGTGTTTTACTAAAAATTACAACCATCTCAGATATCCAACTTCCTATGTGAAGAAGAGTACTCCCCTTTAAAATTCATTAGCACAGCATTTCTTTCTCTCTGTGTGAGATAACTTTGTGTTGTATGTTAAAGATACTTCTGGACATATTTTCTGGGGTTCCTCCATGCTTTACCACAGATAAGGTGTAAAAGTTGAGGTGGGATATAAAATAATTGCCAGTAGAAAGACAATAAAAGTGGAAATATATTTCTAGAAAATCAGCAAAATATATGACACACATTCAAGGCTCAGGCTGCTACTGGATTTAAATGAGAAACAGTGACTATAATGAATAGTTGTTACCTTTAGTGAGTACTGGCTCCTTTACCTCTAGAGTAAAATCTCAACTTTCAATTTAAAAAAATGTCAAGAACACACAGCCCATACCCTGATTCAAGGACAAACTGTAACCCTTGGTTTGGAACTTCTGACTTAAGCAATGAGAGATTTCTCCTAATATTCAATTGTGGACTTTCGGTTTCTCTTGTTTGGTCAAGAAGACTAAGAAAAGCACGGAAAACTAGTTTAGGAGTCTTTGGGTCAACTTGTCATGTATAAAGGGATTTTACTTCATTTTTTAATGAAAGGCTCAGTATGATTACATAGCATTCAATCTGCAGGGAGAATTTCAAACCAGTAAGACAGCATAATCACCAAGACTTTTCTTCTAGATTACATTCCCATTTTTACAGGAATTTCCAATTTCTATTAAATTAATGATCTGCTTTGTCTTTGATCCATATCATATATACAAGTTCTGCTTTTCTAAGATTTAAAAATGCCAGGCAGGCTTGTGTTTAAATGGATGACATTCATGCTTATCTTCCTTGTATGATGTAAAAGTATTTATCTCCCTAGGCTTCTCATCTATATGAAAGAAGGTCTTGGCCTCATGCTTTTCCTCCCAGTGCAAAGCACTGTGTAGGAAAATTACCTTAAGATAAAACTTGGCTTCTGCCTAAGCAGGTGCCAGAACCAAATGATGAAAGGACAAACTCAAACTAGTAATTGCAGAAAACACGTGTTTTATCTCTGCTTCTTTTCGATGAACAGCACAGCTAGAAATATTTAATTATTGTTTAATTATGTTTACCAGAAGTGTGTACAAAAACTATAATCTTCCAGGGATGAATTCTGGGAAAGAAATTTTAATCAATGCTGTGAATGCAGAGAATGCAATACTAAAACTTATCTGTCATTAGAGATGCTTTTTTTTTTTCTATTAATTTATATTCATAACAAGAACAAAGAAATTGCTTGTGGTTCCTCATGGATCAAAATGTCTACTTAAAAGAAAGGGAAACTAGTTGAAGAGGATACAAGTATCAGTAATGTGATTGAATTCTTTATCCCCTGGCATCATGATGGCTAAGGCTTTGTCCCTAAATCATTAGTACATTATCTTAGACTGTGCGTGTACTTGAAATCCCAACAGATTTTTCATCTCCAAGGTGAAATAATAAAAGCAACAACATCCAGCTATTAAACACCCATTTCACATGCCAGACAAATTAATTCTCTCATTCTGGGGCTTAGCCTAAAGTATCTAAAGATAGGTACTTGGAAGAAAGATTACTTGTTTATCATGCCACTACTTATAATTTTCCTCCAATTGATTCAGAGGGATTCAGCCAGGACTTTACCACGCAACAAGGAAAAAAAAATAAAAAAGAAAAAAAAAGAGTTACGAAAGGATTAGAATTTCGTAAAACATAATTCAAGGTTTCTGAGTTTCATAAATAGTCTTTCATAATGGACACACTTCCCTCATCTTATGGAATCATCTTCTATTTCCAATCCTGTAGAAGCCCCAGAAAAGATAACATGTTCAAAGTCAGTGCTGAAGAAAGCTGAGTACCTAGGTATTATAAAGACACAATTTATCAATGTTTTACATAATAAGCATATCTTTCTCACATCTACAACAACCCTAAACTAAATTTTGAACGTCTCAGCAAGTTCCCTTACAAAAAATAGGAAAAAGAAAGGATCATTTTTCTTTGAGGTTTATATCAAGAAGACTGTGGTTTTTTGCATTTAAGTTAAACTAGATCATGTAAAAAAAAATCTATCTCCCTTGATAACAGCATTATTATATTCTTTTGGATGGTTCTATTTTATCTCTTGGTATACTTCATGCTCAGAATAAATAAATACTTTTTTTTCTATGACGGAAAGTTAATATATATATGCTGCCATTTTACAAACCTGTAAAACAAAATTTAAATTCATTAACATATGGATTGTCTGCTTTCGCAGGTATGTTACCACACTTTTATTAGTTTAAAGTGATAATTTAAGACGTAAGGGCAGAATTACAGACTCGCAGAATCACAGAATGGTAGGGGTTGGAAGGGACCTCTGGAGATCATCTAGTCCAACCCTCCTACTAATCACATTGCTTAACTACAGAACTCTTAAAAGTTACATGTTTAAGTGTGCAGTAGTCATGTTAGTCTCCTTTACGATCAATGCGGAGAATCACAGAGTACAGAGGCTTCTTAAATAGTCATCTAACAAACTGGAAGGGTCATGCTCTCATGGTGGCTATATCCTTTCATTTAGTATAAATATGGTTGAGTATGTCTTGTTCCGTGGATGACAGCTAAATTTAAGAAGTCTAAATTAATGTAGATTAAACTATCCCTAATGCAACATATTTTTATCTCAAACGGTATAAAAGTGACAAAAAAGTATAGATTTCCAGCTGAGTCAGGTTTGTAATGTAATTTTCTGAAATATCGAATAGAAAACCAATGAAAAAGTAGGGCAATCTCCTTTGCTTGTACAAAAATGTCACTGTTATACCTTAAGACAAAACACCACTGAAATCAGTTAAGCTATTGAGATTAGTATTATGGCTTTTATAAAAGGGCAGAACAAAGTATGTATGAAATGGTATGGACTCACCTACACAGACGAGAGTTACATGAGAACTCACAGAAGCCATGCACCACATCTCCCTGATCGCCTTCTTTTCTTTTTCAGGCTGGTATATGAACCTTAATCTTTGCTAGTGCAATAGGGCTTACTAAGGGCTTAGGCATATGATCAAGCAAACACACAGGCGAGTCAACCCATCCTTGCGGTAAGTAACCATCTGCATGTTTTTAGCCCACAGCAAATGCAGGTAAATCAGCAAGTTTAAAGTTCATTGCAGTGCAACCGATGCATGATAATGTGTTCTGGCTGTAGTAGTACTTTCATTCTGCATCCAGCTTAATTGCCCTCGTTATTTCCAGTGAACAGTAAATATTTACTATAGTAAATATTACTATATTACATTACATTAATATTACTATATTTAGTATGGAAAATATTAGATGTTCCTGTCTTGTTTTCCAGAAATATATTTTATTTTCAATCAATAATTTCATTAATCATTTTGTTCCCTTGGCTCTCCAAAGTAACCTTCTCCCTCTGTAGTTTGAACTTGACACTAGTCAAAACAATGGGATTTTTTTTTCCCCACTGAGAAATATTATTCTGACAATTCAGACTTCTAAAAATGAGAGACAAATTACACTGTAATTTACCTGGACATTGATAATGGGATGGGTGAACTGTCTATGAAATTTAAACTACATCTTAATGTAGGAGGTATTTTCCTTTTTAACTCAGTTTAGATATCTTCAGTATCTTCAACAGCAGTCATATAATTTCGTAACCCCAATAGAAGAGGTATGCACAATATTGTCAGTTTAGGCACCACGCATGTGCCAATATGAGTAAATATTACTACTATACTATTATTTCATGCGGTTTCTCATTTGAGTTTTTTTTTTTTTCTGGGATTTTAAGGGTTTTCATATCTTTTTGCTTATAGTGACAGATATGCAGATGGGAATAAAATTATCTGGAATATCTTATATTCAGTGATTGTATACGAAAAGTAAATTGTTCTGTTTTTCAATATTGTTAGCCCTAAAGTTTTGTTTAAAATGTAAACTTTACATACATTACATAGTAATTTAAAAAGCAGGAATATTTTTTCTCTGTAGCCCTTTTATCTTCAGTGATACCTGTTCCTGTACCTGGATGTCTTTTACATAACTTTGTTCTCCAGCAAAATTGCAATGCCCTTGCTCTTCACTTTAGACAAAAAAATGAAGCCTATAAGCTCCAGGCATATCAATCAAAAACAACAGAGTCAGCACTAAGTCTAATAATGAAAACCATGATTTCATAAATCATTCTCCACAGGTTGGGTCATCTTTTAAAAATTTCTTATCAGGTGCAGCTCAAGATTTCTCAGACTCTCATTCTTCTTTCTTTAATGAAAACAATAGGATGGATGTCAGCATACAAATGATGTGACCCTCTTTAGCTTAAAAATATCCTGAAAATGAAAAGATTGTTCTTTGCTTTGTCCTTGAAATTTGGAAGTCAGGATTTCTACCTCCCCTCCCACAAAGTTCAAAGAACAAGTTTCACAGCTCCATAATGAAATAAAAGTATCTAATCATATCTGGACTTAATTTAGTAAACTGTAGATTTAATTTAAAGAACCTGGTACTATAGGAGACTTTCNAAGTCAGGATTTCTACCTCCCCTCCCACAAAGTTCAAAGAACAAGTTTCACAGCTCCATAATGAAATAAAAGTATCTAATCATATCTGGACTTAATTTAGTAAACTGTAGATTTAATTTAAAGAACCTGGTACTATAGGACACTTTCTCTATTGTCTGTATCCAGTATACAGCAATTTGTAAT
Source organism: Steatornis caripensis (assembly GCA_013398225.1). NCBI lineage: Eukaryota > Metazoa > Chordata > Aves > Caprimulgiformes > Steatornithidae > Steatornis > Steatornis caripensis. Next base: position 220,704 of record VZSC01013712.1, on the reverse strand, counting down.
TGCTTAAGTGGCTTTTGTTAGAGTATGTCCTTAAGCAAACCAGGAGCCCTCTATTAACGGAATTACATATTCATATTTCCATCAACAAGTTTACGTTTTCGATGTTACTGTAATTTGGAAAAACACTAGCAGAAAAATAAAGTCATTCTTCTGTTTTTCAAGTCTAAAATATGAAAAAAGATGAGTATGGCATTCAATCTCAGCTAATAAAAAGCAGATTTTTCAGCCTTCACCTTCTGGACCTGATGCCCCACTGCACTTCTGTACTTTTACACTCACACAGCCTGACATAATAACGACTTGCAAAACTCCAATTTTAAGTTTCTGCAAGGATCTAATCTACTCCCTCATGAAACAATTTTTTTTTCTCCCAGTAGGAAAAAACTAAGAAAAATCAGAGGAACAAAAACATATGTGAAGGAAAAAAAGAAAAAGAAAAAAAGCAGCCTTCACCAGTTTCTGTCTGTGGAATTGAAAGATAAGTATCTCTCAAATAAGATAGTGTTAAAGAAGCATTGCAAGACAGCAGTAATATTTATCTTAGTTAATTGCACCTGTACTGTTCTGTAAACAAAACCTGTGTCACGCCTTGCTATTGATTTACTAAAATTAGGAAAGTTTATATGTTAATATGGGATGGATCATGATACTTTGTTCAGTTTCACTCTTATAGAAGAATACAGACTCTTTGGATGTATCTGCACTGCTCTCTGAGACGCATCTTTAAAAGCAGACTCAGACACTGTACAGAGGGCAAAACTGTAAGAACAGGCCCAATTTGGTCAAAGTATGCTTTCTGAAATAACATGTATGTGAACTGGGATCACATTGGCTGAACCATATACCACCCATTATGAAAGAACAGATATAGTCATTGTTTGCAATGAGAAATAGCAAGTTGTGAATGCCACCTTTTAAAGACCAAGATTCTTTCCGTGATATCACAAATTAAAATCTTCTTAGTATTGACTGAAGCAATATAATTAGCACAAAACTTACTAAGATGAAGCGAGGGAAAATTCCAGGAATGCTTCACAATCAAGAAGGGACAATGTCTCCTGAAAGGTTCTGACAACTGTACTGCAAATCTGACTTAGGTCAGACCTCACCCTGACCTAGTGATGTCAATTCTGTAGCACCTTGCTCCTACATCCATGGATTTATGTCACTCGGTACAGCTTTGCTGCCTGCACATGTGAAATCCACAATCTGAACTGCTCAAATGCTATTTGGTGGTAATCCCTCTTCTAAAGTCTATGTAGAAGCCTTCTGAGTGTGCCGCCTCAGGCAGATGTTGCTATTAACTTTCTAAAGGAGATTGAGATACTAAACTGCAAAGTGAACTATTCAGATATGAGCAGACTATACGACTTACTAGTAAAAATGATTTTACTTTCAGTGTTCCATCACTCAATAAGTGGTGGAAAACTTGAGAAAAAAATGTTTTGGTAGGGAGCTACTATTTATCAAGAACTTATCTTTTCTACTTTCTTTGTCAGAATTTTGGAGCATATCTGTATTAAACCTCTCTGAACTCATGGGATGTTTCATCTGCCTGGACGCATTCCTGTGCAACCTGCTCTAGGCTAACCTGCTTTAGCAGGGGGGTTGGACTGGATGATCTCTAGAGGTCCCTTCCAACCCCTACCATTCTATGATTCTTTGATTCTATGATTCATCCACACTGAACCGTCTTTGCGGGCCTGTCCCCACTCCGCCAACCGTGATGTATCCTGAACTATCAAAGTAAATGTTAAGATTTGATATATTTGAAGTAAGTTTATTTCACCACTTTCTTGAATAACAATCTGTGGTGAGTATTAAATAGTACAAAATACTTTCAAAAACAAGGGAATAAATAAATTTTTAAGTTGTTTAATAAGCTGCCAGTGACACAAACAAGCTCAAAAGTTTCTTTAGAAGGACAAGAATTGACTATGAAGAGGTGGTGATGACAGTGATCAGCCAGCTCCCCCTGCAGAGGTTTTGGATGATCTCATAACTTCCACGTCAAGAAAAAATAGTGGAACATATTCACAAACTCACTAATTCCTTTAACATAACTGAAATATCTCATTAGAGTTACTACTGAATTTACACAAATGCCTCAAAATTCTTAATGGAGGATAGAAAATGGTGCCAGGTATATACAGAGAAGCAATTGTGTGGTCAGGACACCTTGGAGTTTTAAGGCTCCAAGCTGACCAATCCCAACTCTCTCAGCCTTACTTTGTAGATTTTCCAGCCCTCTGGATCAGGACTTTCCATGGCCCTTCTCCCGACCTGCTGCAACAGGTTCATGTCTTTCCTGTGCCAAGGACTCCAGAGCTGGATGCAGTACTCCAGGTGAGGTCTCACCAGAGTGGAATAGAGAGGTAGAATCACCTCCCTTGACCTGGTGGCCGTGCTTCGCTTTATGCAGCCCAGGATACCATTGGCTTTCTGGGCTGCAAGCGTGCATTGCTGGCTCGTATCTAATCTTTTATCCACCAGTACCTCCAAGTCCTTCTCCGCAGTCTGCTCTCAATCCCTTCATCCCCCAGTCTGTACTGATATCGGGGATTGCCTCAACGCAAGCACAGGATGTTGCACTTGGCCTTGTTGAACTTGTTCAACAAGTTCACATGGGTACACTCTTGCCTACCAGGGTTAACACATAAGAAGAAGAAGAATGTATTTTTATCTATCTATCTATCTATCTATCTATCTATCTATCTCATATAGTACATGACTTAGTATGCATATATACATAGAATGTATATAAAATATGTAGAAAAAATGCATTGTATATATGTATACTCATTAAAATGTTTTCATTATTGCAGGGCACATTTGGAGCACATTTAACTCATTTTGAGTAAAGCTTTTAAAGAAAAGACCTTCAGAAGCATAGGCACTACAAGTTTATTGAGCATTTAGCCAGTCCTGTGTTGGAATGGCTGCTTCTATGCGAGTCAATCTTATGAATTGTGGAAGACTCATCCTTTGGATTATTATGAGCAGATACTCCTCAAAATTCACAATACAAACCAAAATCCTACTCTAAGCAAGTCCTCCAAAGTTCCATGCAAATTAATTGGTCTACAACATAGGCTGGCACTAAAAATTTCATGCCAAAAATGCTCGTAGTTAGGAACCAATACACTTGACACCTTCTTAAAATGAAATATAGACATTTAAAGGGCAAGTTCCAGGTGAAGATACAGTCATGCAGTTTCCAATAATAACTGAAAAGACAGACACAAACCTCACCAGATAACACTTTGTAGTGAAAGCTTTTTGTGCATCAATACACCAGCACCAATCCAAACCCAGAATACCGTGCTTAGAGAAATAGTCAATTTTTCCTTTTGCGATCCATTTGCTTTTTAAAGATTTCCTGGTTAGTCAGGGGTATCTAGTGGATTATGTAATTTGTAATTTTTTATTCCTGTGTTCTGTGGGGCGAGTGTTGCTAAGCTGAATATAACGTATGGCAAAACAGGATGATATTAAAAGAATTTAACTTATTCTTGCTAAGGCTAAGAAAATATCTTTTTAATATTATGAGACTTCTTTATATGTCATCCTAATGTGATTTGAATCCCTCTGTTTTAAAAGGAATTAATGTATCAACAAAGATTAGTTCTCTTTTCTTTCTCATTTATTACTAACCTAAGGAAGTATGTAATAATTCAATTTACTTTACATTTCCCTGAAGAAGTGCAATTCAATGGATAATACAAGCAGAGCTTCTGTATTAATAACACCTAGCTGGAGACAGAATACATATGGTACATAGTGGTTACAATTAAGTAGGAAGACCTGAGACGGAGGCATTTATATCAGCAGCATTGTACTGCTTAGGAAAGTAATGGACCCTGAGGCAAGGCTGAGGGACTTCTTTATCTGCTATGATTAAAACTATTGATAATTCCCAAAGTGGTAGGTTCAGCTGCTGTTCTACATTTTATTGCTTAAGATATTAATGAGAAAATAGAAACATTGCCTGTGCTATTTAGTTAATAACCAGAGGCCATATTCCATTTGCTATTTCTTCATTATTAGTCCACATTACTATTGTTGATTTCATGTTTTATGAAATGTTCCTTGGCTTAATCCATCTACTAAGAGAATATAATATTATTATCGGTATGCCAGGTCTTTTGTGATACTTTAAGAACATCTTTATTGTGACTAGTTCTACAGTTTCACTTGTTTCTACTCATCAATATTTGGATATTAGTCTAAGCTAGAGTAAAATTCATGGTTTAGATTAAAATGTTGCTTCCATATACGATTTATTGATTATTTGTAGAAATATTGAAATGTTAAGTACAGTAGAGAAATGCTGTCCACAGAGAAGAGCGGTAGAACAGTCTTCCTTGTAATAATTAAACCAAAATGATGCTTGACACTGACCTCCAGTCAACACAGATTTTTGTTAACACTGAGAGCTATCCTTTCAGGTGGGATGAACAATGAAATATTCCATCTAAGCAGTAACACATTGGAAGAGCAGGGATTACTCGCTCAATCAGTCACATGAAGAAGCACAGTCAGAAGCCAAGCAATAAGAATTGAAGATTGAAAAAAAAGTTGGGAAAAAAAAAGTTGGAAAAAAAAAAGTTGAAGATTACAAAAACAAAGGATGAAATGAGTTTGTCAAGCCATGGTGTCTGATGGTGAAAAACAGTCATGACAGTAACTCTACAGAGTGGCTGCTTGGGACGTGAGATAGTCAAGAATATCACACTCAAATACTCACTTCGATCAGCAACAACCTAGTAAAATTTTAAGAATCGTGCCTATTTAATAGGTTAAAGTTATTACTTGGTCTCTCTATCATAAGGAGACTTTATGCAGTTAAATTACCACATTGAAGCCTTTACCCAGCACCCTTGTTAATTGTTCTGATTTTATCTTGAAAAAGACTTTTGACAGGTGTCCTTTGTTTCTGTGCTGTCTGGGATGCCTATTTTTATGTCTGGTCAGGAAAACAGAGATTTTGGTTGGTTTTTTTTTTTTTAAGAAAGAGAGAAAGAGAGAGAGGAAAAAAGAGAGAAAGAAAGAGTGAAAGAGCAAGAGAGAGCACACGTGAGATAGAGCGCAAGAAAGCAAGAGAGAGAAGGGAAAGAGAGAGAAGGGAAAGAGAGAGAAGGGAAAGAGAAAAATGGACCCCATACTACCAGTTTGGAAATCTCCGAAACCATGAAAAATAATTTATTTTAATTTAAAATGAGTCTTTGCATAAGAGTTCTCATATTTAACTAAGATCATGTGGACACACTGCAGACTGAAATAACTCTCTGGGTGAAGGTGTCGTGTCACTTCTCAGTGTTCACAGGACAAGAGAAGCACCCAAATATGTGATCTCTAAAGGGTATCCCTTTATTAACATTACATCTCTGGGCTGGTAAAGTTACACTTCTTTAAAATAAGGGCTTAGCTTTTTTTCACATTTATTTATAATACCTGTTCCATATGTATTTTCATATGTATTTAAAAAGCGCTGGCAAAAATTTAGAAAGAAAAGCAGATATGTCAGTATTTTATTTTCTGAATTGGTGCTAGCCATTCAGATTAGAAGAATTAAATGTTAAGAAGCTAAACATGGTAGGAGCATAATAAGGCTCAAAGATAGTAGGAGACTATTTGGAATGAAACAAATGAGATAGAGATTGTCTGTTTCTACCATCAATAAGGTGCTCAACAGCTACCTTGTGAGATGCCCTGAACTAATGGGCCCATGCAGTCAGATTTGCTTCTTACCCATAAGCTTCTTACCCTCCTTCAGAGCCAACACTCTGAGGGAAGAGACTGCAAGATACCCCACCACCAGATTAAAGATGGGTACAGATTTCCTACAGAAAATTCAAGATACGATGGGAACAACATTTCAGAGAGAAGCTTTTGACTTTCACTAATATTAGAGAAAATTCAGAGAAAATTAGAGAAATTTCAACTTTTCTGTGGAAAACAGATGTATTTCATACCATATGAGACTATACATATTATACTATGTACTAGGACTATAAATACATATAAACATATAAAAACATTTCCATGACTGTGGTGTGGAACCTATGTTTCACACATACGTACATTTTTGCTATCACTCTTTATCAGCAAAGAGAATGACCCTTGATTATTTTCAAAGAGAAATTTTTAAAATTCACAGAATTGGCTGAAAAAAATGTTTAAATATTTCACCAGTGAAACCCAAATCTTCTATTTATTTCTCAAAATGATGTGTGCTATATATCAAATGGGATACATAGACAACTAATGCAATATAACATCTCTGTACAGAATTCATAGATCTGTGCTGATAAATACTTACTAAAATTCCATATATATGTTGAAAGTACCTGTTGCGATTATTCTGGTTTATACCCTTATAGAATATTCCTTCCTCAAAATTTTTTTTGCTCTACAATAATAGGGCTCACAACAGGTAAAACTCTTTTAATTCTGACTTGATTGCATGGTAGAACTTCTGTTTTAATTTCTCCGAGCATTGTCAGATGTTTTGGTTATATGGCTGTAGACAGCAGCTGTAGCTCGCATTTGTGTGCCTTTTCAAGACAGAAAGACTGTTTAAGCTGCACAACTTACTCTTTTTATTTGACAGATCAGTGGCAGTCCTATTAAAATAAGATATATGCTTTTACATTAGCCTGACAAGGGATTACGCTAAATAAAATGTTTTTGACTGGCATGAGTTTCCCATTACTCAATTTGTCCTTTGCTGCCAGAACAGGGATATAAAAAGGAATGTAACACGAAAAGTCCTTGTCCTCAGGCTCCTTGAAATTACTTGGAGGCCAGCAGACCTGAAATTCGTACGTATTCTTTATTTAGGCTTTACTAGTGTGCTGCTTTCTNCAATTTGTCCTTTGCTGCCAGAACAGGGATATAAAAAGGAATGTAACACGAAAAGTCCTTGTCCTCAGGCTCCTTGAAATTACTTGGAGGCCAGCAGACCTGAAATTCGTATGTATTCTTTATTTAGGCTTTACTAGTGCGCTGCTTTCTAATAATGATAATACTAACATTTAAATGCATTTATTCTCAAAAACAAATACCGTTATGATTGATTTTTCACTAACAGCAGTTTTATACTGACATTTTTGCATGTGTACAGAACTATTCTTTCATCTTAGATACCCATCTAAAATTCAATATATGTTATTTTTCTGGTGTATTTTATTTCTGTGCCAAGTCAGAAGGTAAAGGCTGATGAACTTGAGCTGTTCCATGATACTTTTATGCTAAAAAAAGTGCTATTGAACCAAGGTCATGAGTGGAATTGGTCAGTTAGCAGCTCTGCTCTCAGTTCATGGTCTGATTTCTAATGCGACCAACATTACATCATTCACTGCTTTATGTGACCTTCAAAGAATTCAGTCTTTGTCACTCAAATTAATGAAGAAACTCAGTCAACACAGAAAGAATTATATGGGTCACCAAATAGCCTGCCTTTTTTAAATGAGCCAAAAGGAAGGTTCCCACCTGCTCAAACAAACATACAATGTGTGTCCTGATTGGAAATCACTCTTGCCAATTCCTTTCCTGCTTAATGGAAAGGACACATCAGAGCTCATAATTTCCACATTGCCAGCTGATATAGCCACTATGAAAAGCCAAAAGCTAAAACAGACTTAACCATCCCACAGAATCTTGCAGTCCATAGCTACAAGGCATTGCTTCTTTATCTCACAGAAGAGAAAAATCAAATTCTTGTGGTTCCGAGAAGACACAAAGTAATAATTCACAATTAAATGTAGTCTTTGCACATCTTATCCCTGGTTTTGAATCAGCAACTCAAGCAGTTCCTCAGTTTCCATGGAGTCAGAGGTTTCTGCCTCACCAAATCAAAAGTGTGAAATAATTATGCTTTACATCTAACAACTCAAGTGGGTTCACACCGGCTACCCACTTGCAGACACTGAATGTCTAACTCCTTTGATCTAACTATACTAGCTCATTAAGCAATTTTTTCTCAATAATTTTGTGTGTGTAAACACTGAACAAAAGGCTAAATATTGTACCAAAGAAGAACTGAATATTACACAGCAGGGTTTGATGCTAGCAGCCAATTGCCTCCCCTGCAGTTGGAAGACAGCTTGGGTTACTATTCCAAAGATTAATGAGCAATCAGCTCTAAATTAAACTAAGACCTATGTTTAAATCCTTTTCCCTCACACCCTTTACAAGTCTGAATTTGAGTTACAGTCACAGATAAAACGCAGTATTTGGCTTTGCGTGTTGTAGAACATCATTAGCAGAGTGAAAAATTGCTTCTTTAGCATTTCCTTCACATTTTTCAGCTTTTATTTTCCTGAGTAATTTGAAAGGAAATGGACCATGGTGAGGTTTGCTGCTTCTGCACCAGGCTATAAACAGAAGTTGCCTGTCAGTCATTTCCAGAAACTATCCTATTTTGAAACTGGAACAGAAGTATTAGATCTATGATACTCACAACTGTTCTAACCTGCCATTTTCATATTGACTTCAGTTTTTAACTATTGACAAATCATTCCAGTATTATGAAACAAACAGTATAGTGAACAATATGAAGAAGTGTCACTGAGGGTTTTCAGCAGCTCAGTAAGTTATTTGTGTCTATGCAGCTTCTGTAACTGAACTTCTGCCTCTGCATCAGTTCAGTTTCCAAGTACAGTGCTGATGCAGAGCACAACACTGAGAAAGTTAGGTGTTAGGTGCATATGTGTACAAGCATGCAACAGTAGTTACACATTGTGAGCACCAAAGTTTTTAGATTAGACTAAGTACAGGTGCTGTAGGATAACAATACCATTCTAAATGTGACTGCTTTCGGATAGATGGTTGAACTAACAGAAATCCATTTCTTACACATTTCTGTTCTAATTTCCTAACTACCCTCTCTTCCCCTTCTTCCTCCTTTAATTCCAACCTAAAAATATGAAGCAGGAATTAAAAGACACCTTGGAGACTGCCAAAGAGATCAAGGATGCAAAAGTTACCCTATAAGAAAATGTTAATAATATGTTAATTTGCTATGCAAGTTCCTCCTCCCACTGTGAATTTGCCTCATTTTGTCCATGTGCAGCTTATTGTGCATGTATGTATCTACAATAAGGAATCAATGATATGCACCACCAAAACGTGCTTTTTACTTATTCTTTGTATTGTGTAAAGAGAAAAAATAGAGAAGATAGTTTTGCTGAGTTTAAATCTGCTAAGGTTCTAAACATGTTGAGATTAATTAAGGTAAATAAATAGGATTAGGAATGTAACATGGTTTGGTAAGATTCAGAAAAAAAATTATCACAGCGATGCTGGCCATTTTGATACTGAAGAGCAGTCACATCATCTGCCATTGTGACGTTAGAACTGGATTTTTCCTTCTCACTTTCCAGCGTATCTATCTCAAACAAGAGAGACAAATTTAGTTTACAGATTGCTTTTTTAGATAACTAAATAAAAGAAAAAAAAGCAGCTCTCATTTTTGTACCTTCTTTTGTATACAAAGTTGAAGTAAAATGAAGAAGCTTGGCTGGTTGTTCGGGTTTTTTTAAGTAGTATATCTAAAGAAACTTTAAACAAAAGGCATTCTATTCAATGAAAAAACCCACCTATGAAAATTAGAACATACCACAACTGTGCTACAATAGAGCTAGTACAGGTCAACCAGGTGATGGTGGTTAGATAAAATACGATACCTATTGTGGAGTTCAGCTGTTATCTGAAAGCACACGCTTGAGCTTTGTCAAAAAGATAAGAGGAAGCACTTCTGTGTAGGTGGAAAATACATGAACTGATTTAATATATTTAGTATTAACAATATGCTTAATATTATATGGAATACAGTAGCCTTCAAAACTCTTTTTCCCCATCTGGGAAAATCATTATTATGTTATTAACTTTTCCTGATACTTTCCATATACTCGTGTAAGACCTATTGACGTTGTTTTTTTTTTTAAACATAGCTACAGTTATTACATACTATATTTCACCTAAAAATGCAATTATTCTTAAAGTCAAGCTAAAGACATGAAATCTTAATGAAATTAATCAAAGCCTGAGATTTTTGCTTAGGTGTTGCTAGCTAAATAACCTCATTAGAATATCCATCATTACTAGAAATTTTTTATCATCCTGATATAATCGATTGAACCTGGGACATAGATTGCTTACCCACATTGGGCAATAGAACTCTGAGCTGGAATGTGTCTGTGTTCATCCTATCAGCAGAGCTGGGATACAGAAACTTTATGTCTGTGTTCATTTTCCCATCAGGAGTCGTCAGTTAAGCACAGAGGTGTGCAAAAGTAGTTTTGGTTCTTCTAGACCCAAGATATGACAGCTTGGGAGTTTCTGTACCAAACTCACCTCTTTCTAGATACGTGATTGCAGATAAAAGGTGAGATGATAGGAGTTGTCTATTGCCATCGCCAAAGATAAGCCAAAAGACAGTACCTTGATACCTTGATTTTGTATGTACCAGCGTCCTTTCCACCTCTAGTTTCACATACAGTTTTCTGTACATGTTTAGTTTCAGTACATAAAAGCTGCACAAGGAGAAAAAAAAGTCTCAGTACTACATGTTTTTTGAGTGCTTTCTTGGAAAACACCACATAATGGAAGACTACCAGAAATCTTCCTGAAGGTGAGTAATTTGGGGTATTTTCATATAGCTCACCACATGAAAAGATTATTACTGGTAGCTTAAGTTTTCCCATCACAAGGTAATTTAAGCAATTTATTTATCCGTCACTATTTACTTATGTAAACAAGAAATATCAGTCATAAATAGGGAGACAATCATAAGCTCTTGTTTTTGAAAAGCTCATGTGCACGTTATTTTACCATCATCACATTAGATAAATTACTGTGTTATATTCAAATAAATGGAAAGTAATGGGAAATTAAAAAGGAGTTGAATTGTCTGTGACAGAACTTCAGAGTTTAATACGTAACGATGTTGTACAACGGTTATTAATTTCCTTTGGAACCAAACATGTCCTTTTCTCACACGCATCATTGTTTTGATTTTGTTTTTCATTACTTGTTGGTGCTGATTTACTCTGGGTGATCGGCTATCCAAGTGTGTCAGGAATATGCCATTTTACAAGACTGGTGCCAGCATTACAGAGTTTTCTGATGTATGGTCTGTTTCTCTCATATATTGTGATTGAAAGCTTGACACATTTATTCCCTTACTTAGATAACTACCTAGTTGTCCCACTGTAGTTTCTACAGTAACAACAAGTGCTGTCCTTCTTTACTCGGTGCTTCCTTGTCACCCCTCTGTGCTATTCACCATGTCTGTCTGCAAATGGTCAGCTCTGAAGGGCAAATCAGCCACAAGTCCCCAGAGGAGGCATAGACGAGACATACAAGGAAAAAACAAAACCAGGGATATTGCTAAAGGAAAGGAGACAGGAAGACTGAGCAAACAAGTGAACTAAGAAGAGATTAGAAGAAGAACGTGTCAGAAAAAATTAATCTGAAGAGATAAGGCATAAGGCATAATATTAGGAATTTTTATGGGACCGTTAGAGACACAGATTTAAAAGGGGAGAGAGAGGGAGGGGAAGAGGAGAGAAGCGAGAGGAGAATGAGAAAAGCCTTTCAAAGTATATCAGAACACTCTTAGAAAAAGAGTAAAATACGCACATGGCAAAAACGGAAAGATAAAATAAATGGTGAGCGTAAAGAAGCAAGGAGTTGGCAATAAAACACTAAAGGAGGTATTTATGCAGAAATGTAAATGAAATGGTTAAAAGCATTGATTGGAGTATACTTTATCCCAACAGGCCAGGACACCACCTTCGNGAGAATGAGAAAAGCCTTTCAAAGTATATCAGAACACTCCTAGAAAAAGAGTAAAATACGCACATGGCAAAAACGGAAAGATAAAATAAATGGTGAGCGTAAAGAAGCAAGGAGTTGGCAATAAAACACTAAAGGAGGTATTTATGCAGAAATGTAAATGAAATGGTTAAAAGCATTGACTGGAGTAGACTTTATCCCAACAGACCAGGACACCACCTTCGAAATGTAATTCCAATGTCAGCTGCAGTAAGGACCAAATAAATGACATGTCACTTTACCCAGAGGAGGCAAAGTTCAATTTGCCTGCACTACTGAGAAGCTTGCTCAGAGCCTAGATTCCCTTTCCTTTCAAAGGTAAGACCACTCATCTGATGCTGAATCATATTTTAATGAATACACTTCACATCCATGAGTTTAATTAGTTATATTTTACACACAGCTATCCTGAATGTCTATTTGTTAGCATGGCACATGAATTTAATTTATTCTAAAGTTTATGGTCCGATTGTTGAAAAGCAGGTTACTTACCTGAAAATTAAACACTTTGTGAACATTAGCTGAAATTTAGACTTCAATTTTCATGGGAGCTTATAAGGAATTTGAAAACACACAGTTAACAGAAAGGTTAATCAAAGGTTAATAGTTCTTACGACTGGATAGAAAGTAAAGACACCTTAGTAGCTTTTTCACATGTTAACTCATTTCAGCTGGAAATCTCTGAGTGCTGTAAAGTGACTATCATACCTCTGTTTCTTGGATGAAAACAGTCTAGGGATATAACAGGTCATTAGTTACATCAGTTGAGAAAAAATTGCAAAAAGCTAGATTTGGGAAATCAAAAGTATCACACAGATTAATCTTCTAAATAGATGCTGAAAATGAGTAATCGACCCTGACAATATCTGGCAAAATTATTGAAAAAGTGCAAATCGAGACATTGGATGTTCCAGTAATTGTAGATAAGCTAATATTTTACACAGGATGATAAAAATCAGAATAGAATATGTAGAGGACAAAACAAAAACAAATAAAACCAAAATTGACTAAAACAACGTATGCCTGTGTTACTGAAACACANAAAAGCTAGATTTGGGAAATCAAAAGTATCACACAGATTAATCTTCTAAATAGATGCTGAAAATGAGTAATCGACCCTGACAATATCTGGCAAAATTATTGAAAAAGTGCAAATCGAGACACTGGATGTTCTAGTAATTGTAGATAAGCTAATATTTTACACAGGATGATAAAAATCAGAATAGAATATGTAGAGGACAAAACAAAAACAAATAAAACCAAAATTTCAACACATTTCATATTCTTTGATGTAAAATCTTAAAATATTCATAAAATTAAATGCTTGTATGGGAAACTTTCAAGAAAAACAGTAAATTCAGGAGTAAATCACAGCATTTTTGAAATTGACAAAAGAGGAGGAACAGGGTTAGAAACAGCCCAGTCTTACAAGAACACAGGTTTGACTTATTTGTTTGCCTGAAGGCATGTGACTCTTTTCTTCTTCTTCTTCTTCATGAAAGCATATGCCAGAACCATTTTTGTGAGGTCTTGTCAATCTACTCTACATAAACATTTACAAATTAACTGGAAGAGAAACAGAAAGCTGCACGTTTATCTGCTGGATGGATGTTCTAATCATCAGGCAACAGAAACATTTTCAATCTTGGACCCTTTAAGTATTTGAATAACTTCCTATATTGAGCAGAATGTATGCAGCAGGACGTACTGAGAAAAAAACAAGTCTAAAATCCTTAGACTCTGATATTTACAGACCTGTACTGAAAAATGAAAATCGGTCATTTAAAGCTCCTCTGACACAGAATGGATCTTCCTCTCTGTTTCTTGTTGAAAAGTTCACCCCTGAAGTTTTGTGTAAAAGGAAAGTTATGGCATCCTTTTCAGCTCAAGATAATCATTAAATGCTATCTGAAATTCACAAATAGTTCCAGGATAATGGAAATACAAATTTTGAACATTACAATTGAGAAAATGTCATTCAGCTCTAGAGAAGGCAATCCAAGAAAATAAAAAGGAAATGGAGCTCTTAGATTCAGCCCTTTAATTATCCTACAGCAAACGTTGTATTGGTGGTGGAATAAAGATGAATTAGAAGACCTTTGGCTGGGTACCCCATTTTCAGGTACTGTTGCAATAATGCAGCTCCACTATGCTCCTCATGAAGGAATACAGCTCAATTAAGATCAGGACTCTGACACGGCTACACCCTTGCAATCAATATCGTTGGACGTTCTTTAATGCCTCTCCAATGTGCACTAAGAATACTGGATAGCCAGTCACCCATCACAAAGCTGACCAAGGATCACAAACGACAGAAAACAAATATACTCTGTATCTCGCTTTCCTCCTAAGTGCAACTTTAGTCCAGCGGCAACAGAGAGATAAAACCAAATAACATAATTGAGGAAATATTAAATATGGAATACAACTAACATATAAAGTAATGAGAGGGAGTTTTGTTTGGTTGAGTTTTGTTTGTTTCTTTGTTTTTCAATCCTCTTATGGATAAGAGATTTTTTTTTTCCTAGAGATGAGATTAGTTTGAATAGCTTCTGATTTCTGAAAAATGCTACAAGAAAACACTAAGTAGCTAAAGCTAAGTTTACCTTACCTTATTGAATTGCTTAGGGAACCTTAGAAAAACATAGTTCAAAAGAAGCCTAATAGAAAATTTTTATGTTAGTTACAACTGCCCAGTACTGGTTTTGAGATATATATTTACTGTTCATATCTTGTATCAGCTGCCAAAACAGTATTCAGTCTTCTGTTATAAAAAAGAGAATGTGGGCATCTAGATGATTTATCTATTATCAAATCAAACGGAGGGAACTCGGAAGACCAGCCAAAAATTGGCATCAATTTTAAGACATCCCAGCTAAGGTTAAGGGTGGATTTGAAGACACAGCACCTCTAGAAAAACTAACTTAAAGCTGACAAAAAAATTAGGCCTACAATATTCACTACATTTTGAATTTTGGAATTGTTTTTTCTTTCATCTCCCCGTATGACTCAAGCACACACCTTACATTTCCTGAATGGAAGGGAAAGCACAAGAGAAATCAATATGTACTAAACATTGCTAGGCTGATACCACAGATGGTGCCCACTATAAGCACATGGGAAAACTGTGGTAACCATAACTTCGATACCACACAGTTACAACTATTGATCAATGCTCATTTTAAAAATTATTTTCAGAGACAATATTATTCATTTTTCCTGACAGATATATTTCAAATCTGACAATGGCAATACCCAAGCAAGGCGTTCTACACACGATTCACAACTCGGAGTTGGATGACATTTTGCTGTCTTTCACTACTAATACAGGAATTCAGTTTTCATCTTCCTGTCCTACTGCACAGAAAAAAATGAAAAGTTCCAAAATTAGAAGAAAAGGGTACATTTGCACTTTAATCATTTGTCTGGATTTGCTGCACATAAATCAGACAAGCAAACCCCATCGGTATATCAGAAATTATACTCACAGAGTCTTACTGACATCACTTAGCAATCTCCTATGTTATGTGCTTTATGACACAGAAATTTATGGAATCTGGTTTCGAGGGTCTTTTATTCTTTTTTTCTTTTTTAAATTTGGAGTTAGAACAAAGGGAAGAAAAACAAAGGAGCTTTAACTTTATGACTTGTTGGAAATCAAATTACATAAACCAGACAATTATAAAAACAAAACCCTTCAATGAAAAAATACTGTACAACGTTACTAAATAAAAATAAAAAAAATATAGAAAATAAAGTTACGCACTGGAAATGCCAGATACACCTATGTGACTGTAGATATGCATAGGATTTACTCAGTCCAAGACAAGACTGCTTCATGTCTGCATGCCAGCACTAACACCCACTAATCCTCAGCAAAGCTTTTCTGACAAAATTGCTTCACGGTATTGGCAAACTTTCAGGAACTATATGATTACTTAAAACTTCGGTTGTATAATTCTATGAATCCCATACAAGTTGTAATCACTCCCAGAGTACTGTAAGTCAGTCTTAGTGAGAGATTTAGTTGGTCATCCTCTTTACTTATACAAACAGAAGAAAACCACCGCAATTACTGGTTATTTCTCAGGAAGGGGAGGAGGGACGGTCTTTGGTACTGTAAATTGCCCTTTAGTTTTGTAATATAAGCTAGGTAAATACTGAAAACGTGTTGAACTGTTTTCTAACATCTTATCGTCTTACTGCATCTTTATAATTGGTACATATATATTTCTCATGTCTTGATTCTTAAATTGAGCTTTTGTGGAATACTGAATTTGTATGTACACATTGAGCTTTTTGTGTATCAATCACAAATGTAATGTGATAGCTAAAATATTTCTCAGTGCAATGACCTCTTTATATGCTGGCATTGATTAGAAATATAAAGTTGATAGAATTAAAGTAAAAAATCAAGTAGGTTCCAAATAGGACAAAATAAAATCATGTAACAAATTATCTTAATTATCTTCAGAAAGCTCATAAGCATCCACCATCATAATCTAATATTTCTGACTAGGTTCTCATAAAAGGAATACTGGAGACAGACTTGACAGCACAATGTTAGCAGATAAGGATCATCCAAATACATTAATTTTAAAGCTAAATAGTACTCTTTTGGTCACTTATTTGATCTCATATACAGAAGCAGTAGAGATTCACCTATCGATCTCTTTTTCATACTTCTCTATGTAAAAGTACTTACTATTTTTTAATAAAAAACATTCCAATAACCTTTCACAGATTTCAAGGACTGGTTAATATATTACGTTTGTTGGTAAATCGTGCCTATCGTTAAGTACTTTCATCTTCAAAAGTGACATTTAGTTCTCCTTATAATTCTCCTTTAATCTCTGGAATTCAGTTTTAAAAATCCAGATCTTAGAAGGATTTTAAAATAAAATAGCTAATGACAAAAACAAAGGAATAATAATTATCAACATGGATACATTTGATAGAAAAGCATAGTAAATACAGGATGTTCTGTAACAACGGAAATTTTCTGAGAGTTCATTATATAATTATTTTGATTATACGATTTATCAGAATTTAATCTACCACATATATATCTTCAGCAGCTCACGCTTCTTGCTAAGAAGTCCCTCTATGCTTTCTGCTTTTCAGAAAAGAAAAAAAAAGTCTCATTATCCTCCATATCCTTTTCCTAGCATAACTATTTTGAAACCACTATTTAAAAACCCATTAACCCAGAACAGTGAGTGCAAATAATAACTGTCTGAAAAGATATGACAGTCTACATTTATCCCCCAGTACACTGTAACTGTTCTGTCTGGCAGATAGCGTCTAAAACAGCTCACAACTCCCATTGAGAAAAAAGTATCAGTTTTTTTCCGTGCACATTCTTTAAACACCTCCATCATTTCCACAATCTGCTGGCTCCTATAGCTAGGTAAGGATTAAAATCTGCCTGGCAGTCACTCATATTAATCCCACAGAGGAGTGGCAAAGTCAAATGGTGCACCACTGCCAAGGCTTGAGTAACGCTACTCCCGCGCAGTCAGCTTCCATGGGGATTGATTGCTACCACAGCAGCAGAGAATCCCTCTGCTAATCTCCTCTAACTGTTGTTGACCTATCTCTGCCATCCCCTCCCAAGTATACAATAGATCAAGCACATTTTTCATGAAAA
>VZSC01013712.1:0-203110 GCA_013398225.1 Steatornis caripensis | reverse complement strand
ACAATAAATCAAGCACATTTTACATGAAAAATGAAGTAATTACTCAGTGAATCCAATGGCTAATTGCACATGGAAGCCTCTGGGAGACGTGGGACAAATCCATGTCTGATTTCGAAAGGCAGAGAAAAAGGAAACCAAGTTAATACCTCCTCAAATACTGACAGGGATTGAAATGCACTATTTCTTCATAGAAACCAATACCTCGCTTAAGGCAAATGGAAAATTCTAGCTATATAGTTTAGCTTTACAGCAACAACAGGAGTGATTTTGAGGAAATACTGTAGCAAAAGCAAGCAGTTTCTGGAGAAAAATGTCATGGCGGTGCAGTTTCTTATGTCAGCTATCATTATTACATGTTATTTAAAGTAACCTCTATTTTATATCCTCCTTGCTTTCCACCTGCTCTGTAACTATGTGCATCTGAGTCCCATTCCTCGTTCAATTGAATTTGATTCACTCGCTTCCTCATTCCCCAGCTGCCCTCTCGATTGCTCCTCATCCAGCCAAACTCCCCCCAAACTCCTATTACCAATGTATCTCTCTGGCTGCTCAGATGCCGTGTACCTGAGCTAGCTGGCTTTCTTAGCCGTGTTGTCAAGGGAGAGGAGAGAAGGGACTGGGACAAGGAGAAAGCAGGTGAAAGAATGACCAATTCCCTCGCTCCTATTTGAGCTCCTAGCCAGCCTTTGCTCAAAGCAGATCACATCAGGTATGATTAGTGTCACCCTTGCAACTCTGACCTGAATGAAATGTTTTTGTCATATTTAGGCATAGCATTTTATCATCTGGACAGTACTAGGAACTGTACGAGACCAAAACATGCTCAGTGACATTTTTAGAGGGAATAGTAGTGAAGTCCCACTAAGTATCTACTGAACATATGTGCTTTTTCAACTTGGCTAAATTTGCTTGGGTTGTCACAGGATAGAAAAAGAAACATCGATGACACAAGTGCCACTCCTCTGCCAAATTTCAAGGTCGCTTGCAATTTAGCTTTGAAAAACAACACATTTTTCTCCAGCGTAGCTGCTGGAAACAGCTGAACCATTTTGGCGGATTTTTTTCAAGTCGTCATCTTGAGGTGACTAGCCAGCGTGGAAAATTTTAGCCTGAATAGTTACAGAACCTCTCAAACCTCTTATGTTTAGTGTGAGACACATTTTCACTTTTTTCCTAGGTGCTCCCATAGCAGTTACCTTCATCTCACACAGCTCCAGGACAGTGCTGAGGTCTTGCCTGCAATTCAAGACACCGCGAGCAGGATACAGTTGATCAGCTGATGAGCTTTTTGCCGTGAAGGGGGAAAAAAGAGGAGGGGAGGGGGAAGCTCAAAATCAAAAACTTTTCAGTTGGTTCTTTAAAAATACGACATTAAAAAAAAATTGCAGTGACTGTTGGAAATCAAATTTGGACTGTGGATGCCTGTGCTGCTCTTTCTCTTTATTGGTTAGACTTCTCAGTGGGGGCTACAAGCCTAGTTACATCAGGGTAGATAAGATCATAAGAGAGAAAAAGGTGAACTGAAATCTCTGACCTACAGTTTCTTTAGCTACCTGAAATAAAGCACATTCAGACGCAAAAGGTTTGTATTAAAGATTTTAGTTCAGCAGTGGAATGTCAAGATTTTTTTAAAAGTAGAAAACAGGAGACATTTGCCGAAGAGTTCTAATGTTTTAATATAGAGAAACATTCAAAAACCAGAAACAAGAAGCTCTTGGGCATTGGAGGATCTGAGGTAATTGGATTTGATCAGATAAAGAGGAAGGCAATTACTTAAACAACAAAAAAAAATCTACAGAGGAAAAATAATCTTCCTTTCATGATATCTTCGAAACAATCAGACATCAAAACATTACTTTCATGCAGGCATGTTTTATTGTCTCCTTAGGTTTAATCAACACGCAAGGATGAGTCAGATATACTCAGAAATTAAAACTTCATTCTTGCTATCTATGTTTCCTCAAGTTCTATTCAAAAAGTTTAACTTCATTAGTCTAATGTACTTGCTTATGTAAAGCAAACATAGTTTCTTTTCTTTTTAATATAGCAAAACAGTGACACGTGTCACAGATATGATAGATGATTCAGGGAGTATTAGAGTTGTTGCAACGAAGATTTAAACTTGGAAAGTTTGCATCAATCAGTACTACAAGGTGAATAGACAGATGGGCACATTCAGTAGCCATTATACTCTGTGTGTGTGTGTGTGTGTATGTGCATATGCTTGAAAGGAGAATCTTTGTATTAGTCTTACCTCTATCAAACAACTACTTCTTCAAAACATCTCTGATCTTGGTTGTTTTGGCTTTCCAAAATCAAATTTCTGACATCATTTCAGAGCACCAGAATCTCACTATCTTCACCTCAAACTTGAGAGGATAGGAAAGACACAAGTAACCTACTTTGATGCATTTATACACCTCATGGGTTGGAGGAAAAAGATGTTTTACTGTGCTGGTGTTTGGTTAGACAGAGGAAGGACACTCAAAAGAAGAAGGTAAACGAGTTTGCTCTGAGGTTTGTGCTGACGTGGCTAGCACTTCAGTTAGCCTGATATGTGTACACAAGCCTGAAATACAGAAACAATACAAGGTGTCAATGGCAATATGTTAGTGTCACTCAAATACTACTTGTGGGGAAAAAAAGGTTTTATTTCTGATTTCTTCTGAGAACTTGAAAATGCTCAGAAAAATGAAAATGCTGTACAGAAGAGTCCTTTTTATCCCCAAATACTCTAATTCAAAATTTCTGAGAATGAGTATTTCCTCTTAATTACACTGAAGATGGACAACTGCACAATTATGTATATTTACATGGTCAAACCCCAGCAATTACATATTAAATCCTAAACGTGTTTTTATATTTACCTATTTAAAACATTTTTCTGGCAAAATATCTTGCCACCAAGGAAATGCAAATAAATGCAGTAAACATTCTAGCTTCTTAAATACCACCCCTTCACAAAAAAAAAAGCACAATTGGGAATAAGTTAAAGGAACTAAGAAATTTGTCTGTTTTCAGAAATGTTTATGTGCCCTAAACTGTACTATGAGTGTCATTTTAGCATTTTTTAATATTATATATGTTTTTATATTATTAATATTATACATATTTTATATTACCTTTTTAAAAAAAAATTTGGCATACATTTGGCATACATTTCAACAATAACCCAAGAAGGTGTTGCACGTTTATGCAGTGAAATGATATGAACTCTGTGCTGTTTTCTCATACTGTAATCCAAAAGAGTTTACACTGAGTGGAAAGTATTAAACATGCTTTCTGAGATATTTTACTAATTGCTTTTTCTTTTGAAATATTTGTATGACCACTATGGAAACTTTGATTTTTAGAAGATGTTTTTGTTTTCTCCTTATTCCCCTTCAGTACTTCCACACTGTCACTAAGAGAAACATTGATTTTCTCTTTAATTTAACATTAGTTTTTCTAAATACTTATTACTATGCCAATAGTTTTCTTTAAACTCCATGAAGGACAACCTTAAATCACCATGGAAAAAAACACTCCTATGTATTGAACCAAATATTCAACCTCTGAACCTCTTGCTCCTCAATTCTTAGTGTATTTCTGACACAAGACTAGGCAGTGATAAGGTTTGATGGTAACACGCTGAATCTGACACACTAAAGATAAATGAGAATTACTGATAGAAAGCTGCCCTACTTTTGCCTTCCCCGTATGGGAAGGTGGGTTCATTTCCATCTCCCTGTCAGGTACCTGAAAACAATGGGTCTTATCCCTCCTTAATCTCAATGGGTTACCTTCATAAGCTCTTTAAAAGTTATACATGGAAGCTGGAATAAGCCGATTAGCAATAGTTCTTTGCAATCGGACATCAGCAAAGTACATAATAATACTGCAACATTACTGAGAATACAGAATGTGGATGGTACCAGTGGCAAGATGTAGCAATGTTATTTAAGACACAGAAGGGTCACTGAAAACTCAGAAAGTAGCCATGTACATTTTCAAATGCCATCTCTTCCATCCTGAAACAGCCATTCAAAATTTCATGACTTTGAAGGGGGCACCGTTGTCGACACTACTCAAACTACATAAGCTTCACTGTAGATCACTTTCTATGTCAACATTTAGTCTTTCTCAAATTTTGACTTTCTGAACTTCTAAAACAATGATTGACAGCACTCCTTTATGTCTATTAGGTACATTTTATCGAAATTGCATCTGTATGCCTAACACTCTCCAAAGTACATTCTGTATTTTTTACTGGATTAATGTAGGGTTTAAAAATTCAGACTAGCGTTTTGTACTGGAACATTCCCTCACTATTATTTGTACTGTGACAATAGTTTAGTTATGATATATATATCTTGTTTATCTAACGTGGCAGTAAAACCAATGCTGAGCAAACTGTGATGCCTAATATCCCCTTCTGAACAGATTTTAGCCTGCCTTGCATCCTTTGAAATGGCATCTATGTCATGTTTGCCCATTTGTCAGTTCTGAATAACACTGAAAATGGAGAGAACAGAAAAAAAGAGGGAGTTGATTAAAAGTAAAAATAAGACAGAATAGAATATACGTTAGCTAAAGTTCTGTATGATTCTCCTCTGAGATTAGACAACCTTTTGATTTAATTTTTCCTGACAGTTCAGTATAATATCATAATAGACAGAGTGTCCTTGGTTATCACTTTTGCTTCCCCTCACTGTTTGTCCTTGTCTAGTGCAGATGCTTTGTCTGGACCACATCACTTTTTATACAAAGCAAATAAAACAGAAAGGTTCTTACAGTTTTAGGTGAAAGTAACATTAAGGGCCTATCTATGATTTTTGTTATAATTCTAAGTATTTAATTACTTTTCTTTCTTTAACATACAGCATTGTGGAAGGTGAACTAAGACATATGGTATCTGCCAATATTTTAACGAGCATACATGCCAACTTTCAAGGCTAGATTTACCCTCTGTTTACATTAGAAACCCTCAAGGGTATGCTCAGATACGCGCATAGACCAAGCTCCTAAATATTCTCAGCGTGTTAGCATGTTTCTGTAATTGCGTTGACCAAGCACGACCACAGCCAAGCACAGAATAACACGGACTATACAGCAATTTCTAAGTGTTGTGGGGGAGCTTTGAGCTTTTGCCACAGCTGTGCTATAGAAAACAACGTGGTCAGAAATAATGGGTGCCCGAGTTGGTAAAGTAAAGCCTTCTCTTCACCTTGTAATATAGATATAGACAAAGATACTGGCATAGTCGCTTAGAGGTGTAAAGGTATCTAACCTTAGGGAAGTTGATAACAATTAACCTTAGGGGGGTTCATGATGGGAGGCTGATGACAATTAAATGCTAACACTCAGATCCTAAAAAAGGTTTTAATGACATATGCACAGTAACACATGATAGTTGGGGTGGATTAGGTCATAGAACCTATTTATACAGTTGAAACTCATTCCTAATGCTGAAGTTATAACAGTAAACATTAGTTGCTTTTCCTTAACATATTCCTGTAAACTAGGATATGGGCAAAAAATAGAAATATTTGTTAAATGATTTTCCCTCTTGAAACCTGCTTCCAGACGAGAAACTAGATTTTGGGGTGCAGACTTGCAAATTGTAATCGTAATGTCATCTTTGGTTGTATTTAACCCACACAATTTAGGCCACGTACAATGCTAAATATTTTCCAGGAATGTCATGAAAAGGATAAAAAATATAAATATATTTTAAGTGCTACATGTATGAGTCTATCACCCTATCCTTAAGACAGCGATTCCTTTAAATTTCAACATGCAACAAAGTTATTACAAAAATGTACATTTTTAATAATAATGATTCTTACTTATCTTTTAATCCATAAATATCTAGTGCTTTGTTACTACAGTTATTTCACCCCTAGGAAAACAAGACAATGAGAAGTGACATCTCTTTTCCCATAATGTACCAGTGAAGATGGGAAAAAAACCCCTCATTTGGCACTGCCCAAGATCTAGTCATCCTGTTCCTTTTGCATTCTTTGAATGTTCCTACTAGAGATATAGATAGCAACGCAATATAGGAAATAGGGTAGATGAACCATTCTGATTAAACAGAAAGTGACTACAATCTTTACATGAATATTCAATTATTCTTTTGCAGTTATTTTTCCACAACCTACTAAAAATATTTCTAGGCCTCTAAAGATATTCTAATTTCTCAGACTGGGAGTTGCGCTTCTCCCTGGAAAGGCTTGGTATCCTACTCGTCATGGTTCACATGCCTCATTACTTGCCATTTCTTCATTCTAATGATTGCAGAGCTTTTAAAGGGACAGCAGAGGTAATCTAGATTTGAAAAGAGCTAGGGATGGATGGAAAATACTTGCTCTTCTCTTTTGTGCATTTAAGGCGTACAAGAAATGCTGTGAGAAGGAGAAATTGATTGGCTGCAGTTTAAGCTACTGGTAGAAATCTCTCAAGAATACACATTAAAGATGTTCTTAAGTAGGCTGACATCCAAACTCCACTGAGATTGCTGATTATAAAACCGATTTCTTTATTTTTTTTAATCCCATTAACTAATACTTCTACCAGTTAGTCAGCCATACGGAAAAATATGAGAGTACTGATAAAACAAAGAATGCATAAAACTAGCTCTGTAAGTTGTAAAGAAAATAATTTTATTTGATTTAAACCAATGATAACTACTATAGAAGGTGGTGCAATGAAGACCTGTCTAGGTTCTGATTGCACATTTATTTCTGTAGCACTGAAAGGTAAGTGGAAGTCTTTGTGAATGACCCTAAATCCTTTTAAATCTATGGCTACATACTGGAACAATTTGCCTATCCAAAGACACGCTAGTTACATTCTCTTTCCTACCCAATTCCATACACTCACAATAACTCTTGTGAATGTGGCTATGTACAGAAAAATCTATATAAAAGGCAATGGACTGCCTACTGGAGAGGCAGATCCCTTTTTCAGCTCTCAGTGCAAAAGGATAGCTTTGCATTGCTGACGAATATTGCCCTTTGCTTTTCTGGTCCCATCTGGCTTTCAGTCACCCACCCATGTATTCATCAGGGCCAGTTCTCTTTCACTTTAAAAACAGCAATAGAATTAGTCTTGTTTCTTTTGAATTATGGTAAAAACAGTTAATTAACTACATAGACATCAAACAGACCGATACAGGCAAAGACTGATCTGCTACCACTGACAACAAAGTCATCTTAGTTCAAGTATTCAACTACTGCCTTTTGGATGGAGAATCACTGTGGTGTTATTCTTAATTTATTTCACTATTTGCATTTATCTAAAATGTGATAAATAATGAAAACCAAAGGGACTGAAGCTGGTAAAATGATGTTCTTGAAAAGTGCTCAGATCGAACCTCATTAAAAGCTTGTTCCCAGACGTGCTGAAAGGTTTTGTTCTTATTTTGATTTTTAAAGGCAAAACATAAACAGATCCATGGTTGCTTTGTATTATAAAATTACATGTAACAGAGAGTCTACTAGATAGGAGTCTAGAATTAAAACAAATTTTAAAAATCTCAAACAAACATACACCAAATCACACACCCAGTTCACTTGTTGACTTTTCTGGAAGCTGTATTTGGGAATAGAAGTGAGCAGGAATAAGATAACACATTTTTAACAAGGCAGTTGATTGAATGACCCAGTCCTCCAACTTTACTCCTGGCAGTAAAAGGGGGATATAAACATTTCTCCAATCCTTTTTCTTTTAAACTGTTTAAAAAAAAAACAAAAAATATTTATTATATATTTTTACAGCTCCTTACACAATGGGATTGCAATATCATTTGAGGTTTCTGGTGTTTCTTGAATACAAATAAAGGAAAGAAAAGGCTTTGTGTCATTTTCTTCGTGAATAGTGTACATCTTCATCAAGAAGTTTCCAATAAGTGAATTACAACATCCTAAAAGATAAGTTGTATTAAACCCTCTGATGTAAGGACGTAGTGGTCTTTATCTTTACACATACATTGGCCATGTGAGATGGCATAATGTAGAGTAACCATAGTAACAATACAATATGTTGAGTAAATCAGTGTGAAAACTGCCGAGTGCATTAGATATGCAGGGCGTAGAGGGTTTTTTTTATCATGTTGTTGGATAAGGCCCATACTAGTGCTTTACATTAACCAGCCCTATTATACATAAAAAGTCCCTAAACCTTCCCAAATTAAGCAAATAATCACTTCAGGCTCTAAAAATGATTGCACACTTGAATACAGTTAGAAGAATGCTCTGTTTGTAGAATGCTTTGAAGATAAATCCTAAGCAGAGTTTTTAATCTACACAAGCAGTAAAATAAAGTGCAGGCCTGCACATATTTGTATCAGAGAAAATCTGGAGCAGTATATCGTGAGTGATTTTGAGGAAAACGCTATGTTGAAAGCATATGGTTAATGAAGTGTTCTAAAAAGCAAATAACAAGAAAAAAATCTTTTAAAGTAAATTCAAAAAGACGATAGAAGTTCTGAGATCTAAAACCACAATTGTTTTCTATTTATCTTCCTTCAAACTATGACCTACACTTTTCTTAACAGCTGAAAATCTGTGCTGATCATTAAAATATTTGAAAAGAAAACTAGAGAACTTAATCTAATTCCTGGGATTTGATCACATGGGATTTGGTTTCTGAAGGCGTTCATAAAAATGAAGCAAATAATTACGTCCTCACAAGACTCTATCCATTGTTGTTTGTTAATTTATACGGTTCTTGATGTATTTTGTATGATAAGAACATTATAAGAACAGAGGACCATATATTTTCTCAGTTACAATTAAGTAAACAGGTGGTTAATTTAGGTTTTAGGCAACCTTGATTTTATCATTAAGATTTTAATTTTCATCCTCTTTACAGAAAGAAATTGAAACATTTCTTAAATATAAATATTTGAGTAGAAGATAAATGCTCACCAAACTAACTACATCAGGTGAGGGTCCTCAGTTTTCCCATCAAACCCAAAGTAAATCGCTTTGAGCTCTTGGCAGTTTAGATCCTTCACAAGGAAAACCAGCAGTCAGGTTCGGTGTTACTTCAGTTGTCATATTTTACCCTCCCAAATTTAACTGTGATGAAGTCCAGCTCTCCTGTATCCCTTAGTAAGCATCATTGGGGGAAAATAACTGGGTTTATGTGTCTTTTCTTCACCTCTGCACTCCGTTTAGCTGTAGGGAGTGTTGTGGAACTGCAACAGCCGTAGCACTCTTGCAGAAATGGCAGCATACATCGGTACTCATGGACTCTAGGTGCTTCTACGAATGCATCAAGGTAATCTGTTTTCAGAGTTATTGAAAGGCACCACAAATTTAAAAATAGGTTATTTTGTAAGGAGTGACAAAAGATATAGCCATTAACACCTAGCATCATTTTTCTTTCTTTTGTGGTTGCATAAGAGACGCTCAGAATTATTTTTTTTTTCTGTTCCTTCCCATGGTGCCTTCTCTCCCTATGACTTCCATAGGCCAGCTGTTTCAAATCCTGTTTTTTCACTTAACCATGCCTATAATAAAAATTTTCAAATAAAAGATGGACCAGGTATGTCAAAAGCCTCCAACTAAATTCAGGTTGCCCATTAGGAAGCCTTCATACCCCGTTAGCCGCTATAAGGTATATATGATGACTGAGAAAGCGACCTCTGACCCACTGGCTTTTTCATGCTCTAACTAGTAAGTAGGAAACAACAGGGGTTGAGGGGAGCTCTATGAAACAGTGCTTGTCAGAGCGTGACAAATTGGAAAACGGGCTCTTCTGTATTCTGTAATGACAAGAATATTTAATAGGCTATGTAGGGGGTACATTAAAAAAGATGTTAGCTAGCCTGAAAGTACACTCCTGGGGTGAAGTCCTAGTCCCACTGAAGTCAATTGCAAAAAGTTTCATCAGATTGAATGGGGCCATAATTTCACTCCTGGTGTACACTCAAGTGAAAACGTCTATTTAATTTTACAATAGATATGAATTCCGATATATGCTTTTAGATTCTACGCAAAACACTGAAAAATCTGTTTAGGTAAAATGGCATAGGATAACATTACAGCTCCTGAGGCTTAAAATAAACCAATTTAATTTTGTCTTCCTACTTCACCACTCTTAAAATGAGAGTCTGCCTTTAGGTGCTCAGTGGTGAATTATGTCAGCTGTACTTTTTTATCCCACAATTCAATAGGGTGTAGAGGACCATAAAGTGGATTATTGAAAAACGGTTTGCAGGAGTGCAAAATAAAATTTATCTAACTAGGCTTTTTTCCCCCCTCTTGGCTCATAACTCCAATATTAGTAATTTTGCTCCTACTGACATTTATAAGAATTGTGACTACAGAAAGACTGAAAAATTACTGTTAAGAAGTGATCCAAGGGCTGGGGCATAAACCTAGGATCTGTGTTAAAGTTCTTTCTCTTCCAGTAATATCTTGGCAAAGTCACTTTGGACTCAATTTTTAAAGGTGTTAGGCTTCAAGAAATACAGACAGGCACCAGATTAGATTTTCAAAAAGCATTTAAGGTATCTAACTCTTTATAACTTCTATGCTGACTTTACAGAGTGTGGGAAAAGGTGCAGATTTCTAAGATGGCCATAACAGAACTTGCATACCTTACACATGACTCATAAACACAAAGATATCGAACACTGAAATCTTTAAGTACACATAATTCACAAACGTCTAAACAATCACAAGAAGAAAAAGACGGTGACAATCCGGTCTGTAATTATGGTATCTTTCCTTAAAATGAGCAATATCTTATTACTTAATCTTATTTATATACACAGACATACTGGGTTGTAAAGTGATAAAGTACGAGTAAAGGTAGCAGACTTGGCCTGAAAAGTATTTTGTTTTCACATGCAACATTAATTACCATTTGGATTAAACTAATGTACCACTTACCATTCGGAAGTGGTGTACAGGGAAAGGAGGAATGGAAGAAACCTTAGTGTAATTATTATTCTTTCTAAGTGAATCAGTATGCTTTACATGTCTCTCTCCTTTAATCTACTAGTGTAAAAATCCTTTTTTGCAAAGTGCTGAAGAGTTCATTTCATTAATCCTTTAGGAAGACTTTCTGTCAGATGCTTTAACTAAGGGCTCTTAGCCCCCAGATGAGTTGGAAAGGAAAATATTACTTGGATCAATAATTAAACACTTGAGTTTTGGGGCTACTTTTTAAAAAAAGAATTATTCTTGTCAACCTTGCTTGGCGTTGACTAGTGACTTTACAAATCTTGTTATAAGACAAATTTTTTTATTTGCCATTGGTCATTTCCTTTAAGCTTAAATGTTCTAAACATTCTGCTTTGGAAAACATATATCCAAAGTGCTCTTTAACCACTATTATATTAACTGCTGTCAGTAACCAGTCACTTCCATGAATGTTTAATACTGGGATGACTGATTTTTACTAAAGTTTGTAAGTAAACAATTACAGTCCGGAAAAATCTATTAATAAAAGCCATAAAGCACACATTGAAACAGCTTAATTTTCTCTTTTTCAGTATGACAAAAGCTCATGTATTAATTCTGTTCTGCAAATGAGTCCATCAATTATGAATCCTGAACACTGTTATTACTACTTTAAGATAGATTTTAATGTTCTTACTCATATTGGGTAGCACTTCACTGTGAAGCAGTGTCATTATTGATTCTAATCGCACTATTTATTAAGTTAAAGTACTTTTCAATATGAGTCAAGATTTAACTATTAAGTATCTATTCACATAATCTAATTAGGTATTTTAAGTAGGGTACATCTACTTTAGTTTTAGTTTTGATCAGGAGTGCACTTTTGAAGGAAAACTCTTTAACTTCCGATTTACTACTCTTTGGCTCACAGCATAGAGAATTCTTGGAGGACACAAACAGAATTTTTCTTGGATGAAATTAAGGCACAAATGATACTCTAGTTGCCACCATGAACAGTAATGGGTACTCAGTCCACAGGATCAAACCAGAGATACTCTCAAGAGTACACAGACACAACCCAAAACATATTCAGTGAGGACACAGAGTCCTCAACACCAGCTCTTTCACTCTATACATCTGCTGCTACTGGGCCACTCCACTTACTGTAGACATTTTTCTAATGCACTCTAACCATTAACAGGCATTTAACCTAAACGGTCAAAATAAAACCAGTTCAAAATAAAAGCTCTGAAAGGTATGCAGTATGAACACTGTGCCCTTTGCCAATTTATTTGTATTGGTCCACACCACTTATTAGTTAGAAAATAAAAACAGGAACCTAAGTTCCCCATATGCTTAATGGAGATAGGAGGCATCTCTAGACTGGTGATTCAGAACTAGCAAGTCAGCGATATAAAGGCGACAGTGTTAATACTCTTCTATGACTACTTTATTCCTTCCTTTTTGATAGCTGTGTGGCTAATTTTATGTTTTAAGACTAACAGTGCAACATAATGTAGAAAAACTGCTAAGGGAGAACCTCAGGTTGGACAGGTCCAAGATGCTCTGGCACAATATGTTCAAAGTAGAAAGCTGAACAGCAAGCTGTCAACGGGAGCCGTAAAACCATAAGCATCTCCTAATTATCATTTCATGACTTACAAACACTTTATCTCTCATTATCATTTTAAGAGATTGCTACTGTACTTCTATCTACTTATCTCTCTATGCCCAGCCACTGAGCTCTCGCTCACTGCTAGGTTTCATTCTCTCACTTAATGTTTATCTCCATCAACAGCTGATTCAGCTGTTGGCCTAACTGATGGGGTGAAAAGCTTAAGTGGTGAGGGAGGAAGAGAAGAAAGGGAAACAAGATGAAAAAGTCAGGAAAAAGTAAACCTGATTTGCTTCTGACAGAACGAAGCAGTGCTTTTGAAGTGTTCCTGTCCTTAATATATAGTTCCTATCCCCATCATTCATTCCTAATCTGTTTATTGTATCACAGTATACTGTCAAAATAAATAACATTGCTGGGTTTATTCTGCTTTATTTTCAGATCTTGAGGCTTTTCTTGTGTTCATATGCTTATCTGGGTTTTTTTCCACCTCCTGTTATGACAAAACTACAAGACAGAGTTAAGCCACTGCAGGAGGAAATTGAATATAAACACTATTTCACAGCTGTGTTCTATGCAGGGATAAAGACAGAAAGTTTGAGGTACAAGAGTCTCTGTCACAAAGAAAATCTTCCTTGTTTCATATAATTAGCTAAAAAAAAAAGGAACTCAGGTGGGTTCTGACATAAGAGTTCACTGAAGCAAATCTGAGTTGTATACAGTTGGGCTGTACTCAAATTGTCCTCAGTGGCACTTCATATGTATATATAATAAAAGCAGAAAAATATTATTTATACTTTGTTCTTAAGATAAAAACAATATTCACTTAAGATGACTATTAAACTATGTGGGGCTGAAGGGGCAGGTAATGGATGTATGACAAAATAATTGGGATTTCAGAAATAAAGGGGAAGTTTACACCATTAAGATTGTTAGACACAACTTTTTGCTAGAAACCTCATTAATACAAATACAGTAAGCAGCCGCTTTGACCTTGATTTTACAAATGCGAAAATGTAGTTTAGTATTTAGACAATTCATTGTGAGGAAAGACACACAATCCCAGCAGAACACTAATGTGTCAAACAGCATTTTCTTCCTAAAGAAAGGAGAAACATTTATTAACTCTTTCTTAACAAAAAAATTAAAAATTGCATTAACAAAGGGCAATGAAACAACCCAGACTTCAAATTCAGTCGCTGTGACACTTGCGTTTTAGCCAGCTATAGTAATTCTGACGATTATTCATGGATGGTTCCCAGATGCAGCCAAGAAGACGAAATAGGCTATGGCTTAGTATTTGTCTCAAGTCCATGCCCTAATTCACCAACTGAACACACTTTTAAATCTTTAATTCCCTACTATAGATTTCAACTCTTGATACTCACTGGGTTTCCCAGACTTAAAGGAAAGCCTCCTGAGTTCCGATACATCAAGTAGACAGAATGGCAGGTTACAGGCAGCAGCAGTTGGAAATCTGCTTGCAGCTATCTCAGCTTGTAATTGCTGCTTCACAGCTAAGACCAGAGTCTGAGTATATGAGTATTCCTGCTTGGAGTCATACATTGGAAGTGGCAGCTAAAAGTATAGTTTCCCAGCTGAGTCTGATGCCCAGATGCACTTCCTAAGTAATGCATGCACCCACCTAGATGGGATGCAGCTCTCAGGTGTGAACCAGCGCTGTTAACTGATCATGAATACTATACTAGTGCTTCTTTCTCTCCAAGATGGTCAGAATTACACAGACTCTCAGGGGACACTTTGTGTTCTGTTTCCTGCTGAGTGAACATGAGAAGACTAGAAAACTTTCACAACAGTAGTGGTAGTTTCAGCTGCCACTTCCCGCCCGAAAGAATCCTCGCCCTAACTTTTCCTTTTCTCTGTCCAGTAACTCCCATTTGGACAGAGCAGATAAAACAGCAGTCTTGTCTAACCAAAGGTAAAGATTTAAGACCGGGACGACGCTTAACAGCACGTAACTTTAATCATAGAACTTAAATTAGGTTCCTAAAGAAGGCAGACTGTATCACTTATCATTCTCAAATCTAATGACAGCTCCTGAGGTTGGTTCTGAGATGAGAGTGGTGTAAAACGGAAAAGAATATGCACACTCATCAGTCCTTTATTTTTAAGAAATTGATTGAATATTTTGATGTTCAAACTGCTGACCAAGCTGATCAGTTCAGTGCCAGCCCATCTCTCACTGTAAGGAAGACACTTAATTATTTTGCAATTCTAAAAGGTCAGGTAATTTAAATTAAATAAAAATAGTTTGCAGGACATGACACACAGCAAATAAAATGTATCAAGAATCGATATACTACAGAGTTGTATCTGATTCAAATAAATCAGTTGGACTATCACATAAAGCCTGCCTTTGCATACTTCTCTAAAACAAAAGAAAGCTTAAAGTAGGCATAAGTCAGCCTGCTTAGCGCCATTTCTTATTGTCGTATGTTCAACTGTAATACGAAATAAAATGTCAAGACACCTGGTCGACTGCCAGGAGCCCACCTTTCAGTAAATGACCAATGCTTTTATTACAAGTGAGATAAAGCAAAAATTGACTGCTCTTAACAACTCTGGTCCTTCCGCATCAAATCACAGTGCCCCTGGAGACAGAATTCACTATGCCTTTCTCTGTAACATTTTAAGGTTACCAATTACTCTTTTGCTAGGTATACACACCGTAAGGACAAAACCTATAACAGATCAGAACAGTTATTTTAATTAGAATAAATGAGTGGTTTAGCCTGGATATCTTTGATCATTGTCATGTTAACAAACTGAATAACAATGAAGTCTTCGAACAGCAGGCTCTGCTGGGATTGTGTGGTGTAAAATGTCCAACTACAGCTAAAACCCACTAAGCCAATGCTTTTGTTTCTTTATGCAGTTTCACCGTAAAGGTAAATGTTATCCAGTACAGTTAAACATTAAACACCATCAATGACTGTTAAGTCTTTTATAGAGAATTGTCACTGTCAAAGGCTAATCTTCTTTCCTTTTTATCATTATTTTTCTGCCTGACAAAAGGCACAGATAGGGTTTACACAGATAGAAGCAATGGCTGCTCACACTCATTAGACTTATCCTACTTGTCTAGGTAAGAGACAAAGGTGCACTTAAATAAAGCTTTCCATCCTAATGACACATGAGTAGACAATGCAAATGTTCTACTCATGCTTTTCATTAATTTAGATCACTTTTGTGGGCTTACTTTTCTATCTGCCTTCAAGGAGAGCGAAGAGGAAAAGACAGAGGCAAACAGTTACATAAACTCACATACATTTTAATGTTCCACCACTTCTAGCACTTTATTGTGTCTTGAAGGTGCTGCTGTTTTCATAGCAGACATTTCAGATCACAAGATGAACTGTTCTTTCAGTCCCCAAGTACAGCTCATCTCTGTGTGTTCTATTTGATTTACAAAAAGCAAAAACATGTGACAGCAGGATTTCTTGTGAAATAAGGCCAGTACTTTAAAGAAGCTTTAATAACTTTAAAAAACTAAAATAAGAAAGCCTATCACCCTTCAAAACACCTATAGGTTTTACAAAGTGCTGGAAACAAAGTGACTTGCAGCGAGGAGGTGCCAGGCATCTGAGAGAAGAGTTCACAAAATATAATAAAATTCCTAGCTAATAGTGAAAAAACCCCTCTAATTCTCCTAGATGACTATACAGGATGGTTAAAGCATGCCACAATTTGGCCTTGCAGTCACCCAGAACTGTAAATTTGCAGACTGACCTCCTTGACCCTGCTTTGTCATCATCATCATCGTCATCATCACCATCACTTCATCATTCGCACAAGCTCACTGGTATTGATACACTGCTTCAAAACACAGCCACGCGTTGTCACCACTCTGCATTACAACTACTGAGCACGTTTCTTTCAGCGTCCATTTGATGCAATAGGCTGTATGTCCTTAAATGCCCCAAAACCTGAGAAGGGTGGCAGAGGAATCTGTGGCCCAACGACTCCTCTCACTGTGAACACAACACAATGTTTTACTTGAAACACAGAGGGAAGGAGAATAGTTTTCTCTTCCCTTACTTCCCTTCTTGCCAGTGCTGGCCTACTGACTCAAGTCCCGCTGTGGTCCTGCAGAGAGGGTTTGTAAATCCAACACGTTTCCTGTACTTTTTACCAGTAGTTTACTGGATAAGTTAGCATTTTTACTATTGAAGTTTACAGATGACACAAAGACTGATGGAATAATAAATACCAAAGACATGTTACTTTTACAGAACGATGTGGATCACTGAACTCAAAGGCCCCATTGAATAAAATGGATTTTAATAAAGCAAATAAAAGCTAACGCACCTCGGAATTAACAATTCAAGCTGTACTTAAAAATTAGGAACCTTAGAAAGCAGTGGCTTAGAAAGGATTGTCAAGGCCCTGAGGGCACTCTCAGGACTCACTGTCCCCACCCAGGCCCCCCAGGGCCTCCCCGTACCCTGCCCAGGGGCCAGGACCCCATGTCAGCCCCCTGGGGCCATCAACCCCAGCCCCAGCAACACTGCAGCAGGGCTGATCTCCAGCTGCCCACCGCGTTGCCCTGCCTGGCCA
Source organism: Steatornis caripensis (assembly GCA_013398225.1). Classification (NCBI taxonomy): domain Eukaryota; kingdom Metazoa; phylum Chordata; class Aves; order Caprimulgiformes; family Steatornithidae; genus Steatornis; species Steatornis caripensis. The sequence goes on along the minus strand of VZSC01013712.1, from coordinate 186,019 downwards.
AGGACCCTGCCGAGCTCAATCCACGACCTGGCTCAGCCTTGGCCCATCCTCAGGGAGGTGCCCAATGCTCCGGGGCTGTGGCTGCCCCGGTGCCCCTGGCTGCCCTGCCCCTGGCTGTGGGGTGGGACAGGCCACGGCTGCCAGGCCCTGCCCTGGTGGACCCCATGGAGATCCCCAGTCCACTTGGTACCTCAACAACTATTTGAGAATCAACAACTATAATTGCTCTCTACTCAGTGCTATAAGCAGAGGAAATATTTTAAACTTTGCATACTTAACACTGGTTGAGATGATAAAAACTCAACCAGGCTTGCAGGCTTCCGTAAGTATCAAAAAAACACTGAAGCCAGCTCAGAGGTCATCTACGAGAAAAGTGAGCGTGTGGCTTGGTCACTGTTTGCAATTACTTGCACATCCAGAGCGAGAGGTCTGATAGTTGCAAGTTTCAGTCTTCCAGACTGAAAAATAGTATCAAATGGCTTGAACCTAAGTTTAGGTAAATTCAACCTTGAACAAGACTTAATTTTTCCAGCTGTGTGGGTGAATAGTCACTGGATGACGGCATCATGGTAAAGATTTGCACCAGGTCCCTCATGTGTTATAGCCATAATGCACCATTACCATTTAAAGATTACTCATCTTTTGGGAGAGCATCTTCCAGTCCAGATGCAGGAAAATATTTATGTAGTATGAATTCAGGAGTTCATCCAAAGTAACAGTGCAACCACTAGATTTCCGAATGCTTTGACTTGCCTCACACATGTCAGGTGCTTGCTCATGCAATCGACAATTCATCTACACTGCCCAAAAGGAGGGGGACTGAAAGTCACTCAAATAAAACAATAATATGGGGTGTTTTGAATGTATTTTTCTTTGTGTATAGGCAGATGTGCAGATCTTTTGGTCTGTTATTTTTTAGCTTTATAATGCTTAGTTGTGTTTCATTCTGCTGCTATGCTTATTCAGTACTTCTATAATGGGCTGAGACATAGCCCCATGTTTCTGTCTAAATTTGACTTTTCCCTCTCTGGATTTAATTCATCTATGACTGTTAATATCATGACTTGGGAGAATAAGTAAACAGAGAAAAAACATGAAGTTGCTGGATTCACAGGTTCAAATGGTGCAAATGTTACACCTTCCTATATCTGAAGATACAGGAAAACTTGAAAATGCAGGAAAAAAATGAAAAATGAGCTCACACAGGATGTAAACGTCACTTCACTGAGCATATTGTGGAGACCAGTAATGGGAATCAGATTGGTACTGTGATTGAACCGTATATTGCAATTGCTATATTTTGCAAAGCGTAACTTACATTTGTGTATTGTGTTTTCAGTATATTTTGTATTGCTCCACTGAATCAGAAATCCCATGTAACGTCAATTGTCTTCAAATAAGTAAATTTGCTATTAAACATTATACCCTCCATGCGTGGAATATCTGAAAGAATTTGATCAGAGAGTATTGGACTTAGACACATTATAATAAATAAACTCAAGTCTCTTCAGTAACCACCTGCAGCTCTTGATACAGAGGCTAAGCTAATTCTAAAGCTGGTGTAAATCAGAGTGGTTTCAGTTGTGAGTGAAATTATGCTAATTTAGAGTAGCTGAACATCTGATATTGGAAGTCCACAAGATACAGAAGACTAAGCACATGCTTAAATGATTTTCTGAATTAGGGTGATAATGAAATGTTCTTATTGTTAAAGTGCCTTCTCTCCATCAGGCTTGGAAGGAAAAAAAAATCTTATGTAAAAAGTATGCTTACCTGATTTTAGACATGCAGACAGAGGAAATCTCATAGCTCCTTTAGAGGCTGAGCTGAAGAGAAACAGCTGAATGGCAAATCACATAAGCAGGAGGATGCAGAACAAGGTTATTGGCTGCAGAAACTTATATATAACTTTCCCATCATCAAAGATATCATAATGCACCGAGAGGAAAAAACCCTCCCTAACATCTATCAGGATATAGATAACACAAAAATTTTCAGGTGTTTAATGTACTGTCTCATATTTTGCTGCTGTTTTTTGAGCTGTGTGATATAGTTTTCTTCTGTTCTCCGTGGCAGTCTCTTCCTCTTTGGCAGTCATGGATTTAGTAAGTCTAATAGATTACCATGTCACTGTAGCTGAATAGGTGCTTAGCAATGGTCACTCAAACCTTTTTTTTTTTTTCCCTGATAACTAGAAGTAGAACAGAAGATCCTTCTTTAAAAAAGGTATGTTTCTTACAAGAAGAAGATAACCTCTTTTTGCTAGCTCCCTGGCACTTTTTTCATGGAGACAGCAGCCCTTCAAAAGGTGGGACTGATTGCAGGAAAGGACAACTTTATCACGGTTTCTTTAAATGTATGTTACCACAGAAAGGCTGCAGTCTAGTTAAACTAAGTTCATGATACTTATCTTTCTCTGCAGCAGTGAAGGGGAGAAGCATTCTGTGAGCTTAGAAACTTCACTGGCAGTGCAAGAGCCTATGAACACCGGAAAGGGCATATTCTTCCTCACAGCTCTACCACTCTAAGAGAAACACCTTCTTCCCTCCTAAAACTAAACATAATCAAAGAAGAGAATTAATGTAAGTAAGAACACAAAACCTGATGATCAATCTCCTCCTGCTCAGAGAAGGAGAAAATGACGAGATGGCAACAAAATTTCTAAATCCCCTTCATTATTGAAAAACATCTGGTAGATTAGCATAGCACATTTGATATGGCTGTGCCAGTTTTTCCAACTTAGTCATTTCAGCAAGAAATTGAATTTGACCTGAACCATGTCAAACTGTCACTTCCATTCACCCAAATTAAATGTAACGTGTGCTGTCTGAACTATGCGATCAGCAAATTAGTTATTGGGTATTTCTTACACTACACCTGAAGTTTAAAGTTCTCTGAGGAACTCTTGAGGTTACGCTTACACGTGATGTCAGTGAGGACACAAGTAAAATTTTATGTGCACTTACAGTGCTGACAGACATCAAGGGGGAAAAAAAAGAGACAATGAAAAGCTCTGAAAACTTGAACTACTTTTGTTTCTCTGTAAGAGCAATTAACACATATTCCCAAAGGAACTACTGAAAGAAGGAAAGAAACTGAGGATTCCCTTTGGGGAGGATAGTAACTGTAGGAGGCATTAAATATGCAAGCAGCCATTAGGCATGATTAAAGATTAATTCTCTGTCATAGACAGGACCTGAGGTCATTATAGGTCATGACTTTCATCTTAATTATTTGGCTTACTGTTTTTATTTAATTAGCTTGGCCTAACGAGTCTTTGGTTATAGATGTCTGCCACACTGGATTACTGTGTAGAAGGCTCAGCTATTTAACTTCTTAGAACCTAACTTCTACAGTCTCAGCAATAAGATTATGGATAAAACTAGAGTGGATTCGATGTAAGAACATAATGTTACAATCTGATTTACTTCTACAAAATCAGCATTAGAGGTTCTGCTGAAGTTGGTGGGACACACGTACTCATAATTTGATAGCAGTGTCTGAACTTTGAACAGGAAAATACTCTTTCACACTTGGTTTTTTCAGTGCTGCCTATTATATTAGTTACATTCATAAACCCCTCTGTAAGTCAACACTCCCTAGGCACTGAATATTGTACTGGCCACATAAGGGTATTTCAAGTCTTTGTGTTCTGTTTATTGTTTTTTTAACACAATATATTCAGTCACAACGTAAAAGGACTGACTATGTTAAAATTAATTTAAATCACAGTTTTTATCTAAACTGCAATAAATATTTCCATAATAGAGATATGATCAAGACCTTCACATACTTTTCAAATAGAAAACATTCTCTTATGCATTTTTTTTTAATTTAGTATTTGCATTCTGCTTTAAAGGCCTATCTTCCCTTTAGAACCATAAAAGCTAATAGTTCATTTAATTCTCCTACCTGTTCCTAAACTTTGCCTAACAGTCAAATAAGTCACAAGTATCACTGAATCTCAATGTAATGTGTTTTTCCTTCCTGTTTCAATTAGAAGGTAATTAATCAAACAAATAATAATTAAATAGAGCACCTGTAAGAAGGAAAGGACTAGGGGAAAAAGGTTTATGATGCGAGTATAGCTAGGGAAACAGGAGATACTCTTCTTTTCATATTCTCTGTCTTCCATACCAGAATGAAAAGAAAATTCCCCTGTCCTTGAAAAACTTGAAAAAATAATCAAAACAGAGAAAACAGGAGTGAAGGCGAGTTCCCTTTCTCAGTGCCCCACAAACTGGACAGACTTTCTCAAGACAAAAACTATTAACACCAGGACAGGACTTTTCCTCTGAATTAAGAGTGCTTTTAGGGCACAACAAATACTAGGGAAGAAAACTAAAGCCATGGTGGCCCAGAATAAAATGAAGACAGCTAAAGCTTAAATCAGACTTCATGAAATTCACAGAATTAAAAGCAGAATAAATTTGCAGCATATCTGGTGCAGAAATTAGCCAGATGTACTGGTAAGCTACTAGGCAGTCCGGTAGATACTGGTTTAGAATCTTTGGCACTAGGAATCCCAGTTGATCTAAAAGTTACATTCAGGATTTGCTGAAGAATGAGGCCAAAGGACACAAAGAACAGGGAGAAGATGATAGCCATAAGGACGTGTAACTAATAATTTTTTGTTTTAAATAATGAAACAAATCATAGTTCAGAAACTTTTTTGTTACTTTAGGCCTAGAAAGTGTCTGTCAGATATAGCAAGGTTGCTTGTATGAGCACTTTGGAAAGGGCAAACATTTTGCCTATGAAAAGAAAACTTTCTTTATATTGAAATATTTGGAGTCAGAGCAAAAGAACAAAAAGTCCTAGATAAAAGAAGGGAATGTATTTCCTGATGTCAGGCCTGCAAAGAGAACTGAAGACTCTACCCAGCAAATTTTGGCATAGATTTGTTTCAGTATTGGTAGAGCAACAATAGGACAGATGTTCTTGGCCATTGATCCCTGTAATCATGTTATTAAAAAACTTACACCCAGAAAGAAAGTTAATGATTTAATGCACTCTTAACAGTTAATGATTTAATGGACTCTTTTATCCATTGAGCCCCAAACGCAGCCAAGTCAGCTGCAAGTTCTTAACTGTCCATGAAGGGTGAAGCCATTCTCTTTGTTATGAAGCTAGTGACTCCTCAGCACTCACTGATGGCTGAGCAACAGGCAGATTTCCTTTTAATTGTTTACCTTGATAGTGACCAGAAGGCTTACAATAGAATAAATCTGAAAACTAAAATTCAAAGGACACCAAATTCAATGGCAGCTATTACCAGCGGAATTAGATTGGTCGATTAGAAATACTTATGAAAGTTTTGCAGACTGTGAGTTTGTGCCAGACTGAAAAAAAAGGCCTGGAACAATCTGAACTATAAGGCTCTCAAGACAGTATCTTCTGAAAATGTGGCAATTGCACAGAGGTTTATCTGAAATATCAGATAGGTGAACTATTTAGGGATGACAAATTCTACCGGCTGAACAGTGTGACCTTGGGGACTGACTTGGGCAACACTACTTAGACTAGGAAGAGTTCAAACAAGCTAATTTTTAATGCAATGGCAAATACTTGTGATATGAATAACTAACAGAATTTGGGGCCACGAATTAGCCTTGTACCTAAAGTTGTTACAAACTGAGCCACCTACTTAGTACCTTCAATTTTCTGTACGGAAGGAAGCAAACATGATTCAAAGCTGCAAATGTTTTACTTTAGTTATTATGTATTTAACTGAAGACCAGATCGAGTTAAATCAAAGTTCAATCTCTCATACTGTTCCTCTGCCTGAGCTTATACTGATAAATTCTGTATACCCACCATCATTTCCTCTATCACCTATTTCCCTTAATCAATAACTTCCTTGGCTTTATTCCCATCTCTTTTTCCCTTGTGAATTTCTGAAATAGGAACTGTGCCTCACTACAAGGAACCTGCATTTAGTTTGGTATTAATAGAGCTTTACTATAAACACACGGTGCACTGAGCACAAAGAGAGAACTGATACTCTGGAACGGATCCAAGATCTATTTAGTTCAATAACTTGTCTCTGACAGAAGAAGATATAAAAAACCTATGACAATCAGATCTAGGGTTATTCAATCTAAAAGACAGGGAATACTTTGACCTTATTATTGAAATACTCATTTCTAAACAATGGTTTATGTTAAAAGAAGTTAGATGTGTTGTCAACATCATTATTTTTAAAAACCTCCTCTATATTTGTTCTAAAACACGTCCTGTCTTCATGAGCTCTATAATCCATTTACAAGTGCATGAAAAACAGTAGTAAACCTATAAGCATTTCTGGATTGCATAACATTTAATTTCAGTTTACTGTCCTCTTTTTCTTGTGTTCAGAGACGGGTAGAATTTGCCATGTGGAAATATGTGATTCATAACATAAATCAGGAAAACTATTATAATGTTCACATTTACTCATTTTCATTTGCAGTAATTTCAGTTTCTTTCAAAAGAACTTTCCCACACCCTTTATGATTGCATTACCTATTGTTGAACATCTTTTTGTTCTGTGATATCCTTTAAGATACAGGATGGTCAGTATTACATAGCATTCTAGAAGAGGTATATAAAGCATTGTGATATCTTTTCTAGTCTCTGCTATTCTTTTTCTTATACATGCTAAAACCGTGCTTTTCTTTTTCACTACACCTATGTGTTAAGATGAATTGCTCCATGAGTTCTGTACCGTTATACATTACACATATAATTACTATTTTTTTAAGTTGGTATATTCAATTTAAAAGACTATCAATTATATGCTTGAATTCAACTATAAGCTATTTTGCCTACAATTTGAATGTATTTTCATTTACCAATTTTTTCAGCTCCCTTCGATGTCTAAAAAACCCCACGATTTCTCTGATCCTGAATGAACATCTCTTTGATGTTAAACACAGAAAAAACATGTAGAAGTAAAACCAGAACAATTTAGAAAAGTCCATCACAACTCTCATTAGAAAAAATGCATAGTCCAAGGATAACACCACAACAGCATGATACTGGAAACGGTATCTATTTCAGGTAGTAAACAGACAGAAGAGTCAGTGGTTGTTAGGTGGTGCATTTAGGTATTTATTCAACACTCAGTTCCCTGTATGTTGTAGAGGTAGCTTATCTTGAATACATTCTTGAACATAAACAATACAAAGAGTCAATTTTCCACGTCAAGGAAGAAAGTATGTTAAAGCTTAGAGAAAGCCTTTTATATTCAGCAGCTAGTTTAATGAAGTGCTATAAACAATTTATATGACCGAGTTTTCAGGGAGAAAAGTTTCCTCCTTTCTATTTTCTCATTTTGCATAATGCTTTTCCTAAGGGGATGGCATGAGGGAATGGGGAAATCAATTGTACATCAAATTGTAGAAACACTGACACATTCTTCTAGATCACTAAAGTTATCAGACAGTATGTGAAAAGTGTATATAATTTGTCCATCACAATTTGTCAAAATATTGTATGACAATTCATTAACCCACAGCATTATAATCACATCTGGCACCAAAATTTTGTACCTGTCTTGCTAACAGAACATCACCAAGCCAAATAGGGATAAAAATAGTGTAACATAAGTATAAATCTAGTTTAACTGATGAAAAAAATCTGCTTAGTGCTGGCATTATTTTCTTTTCCCTCTGAATTTCCTGGTGGTTATTTGAGGTTAATTAGGGAAACAAAGTCCCACAAAAGACGGAGTCAACATTACAGATAGAAAAAAGGATGATATGAAATAGAAAAAGTGATGGAGTAATAATAACTGAAAAAGGAATTAGTTCCTTGGAAGAAAATGTATCTCCACATAACTGCATAATCTGTGACACAATAAAAATACATATTTGTTTATTCAGTAATGAATAAGCTAAATTACTGCTACCCACAAAGTTCAATTGTGTTTTGTTTATGGATACTGATGTAATGACTGGTATCAATAGAAACACCCAATGTTTATAAACACCCAATTTACCATTATTTAGTTATTTTTCATAGATTTTTTACTAATTATTTGTAATACTTTATTCTCCATTTAAGACTCCGACTCTTCTACAGTGAAAATACACCATTTATTTTAGAATTTGGTATTGACTGTCACTGCTATATGCACCAGAAACACAGATCAGAGAGGATTTCAGCAGTCTTCCCCTTATTCACAGAAGGTTATGCTTACTTATTTTCTTTTCCTGAAGCAACAGTGTCACTACAGATTCAATTCCCATACTATGAGTAAAATATAAATAAATCTGATATCCTTTCCAGAGCGGTCTGTTTCTGCTCTTTCTATTCTTTGGAATTCTTTACTAGTCAAAACATTTAAATGAAAAAGTTTTGTCTTTGGATTTTGAACTGGGAAAGTCCATAGCACTTGTGCTTTGATCTCACAGATGAAAAAAGGCAAAAGAAAATAAAAGGAAAAAAAGATTAAAAAAACGCAAATGCACAAGAAATACTTACATGCTTCAGTCAGTTTTTGGATTTGCATTATCCATGAGGAATGAAACTTTCCTTGTTGTTCATATATGAAACTTGTGTTGCCTGGACCTGTTTTATTCATGAGTACCAGATGAGGATCAAAGCATGAAATTAGAGATGGTAGCTTACAGGAAGATGTGAGAGCAAGGATATAGTGAAAACTATTGCCTGTTGATGAGAAAAGCAGTTATATTCCTCACACTTTGAACACTGTACTTTGTGTTTACATTCTTCCTCAGATTTTAAAGATTTTAAATATATCCTAGAGCTCACAAATGTAGACCTAATACATGAGACTGCATGAGATTCACTTGAGGATATTAAAAGAGCATGCTGATGTGACTGATTGCAAGGCTGAGGATTTGGCTAACAGAAATCTCATGAAGTTCACCAAAGAAACCTGTAAAATTATGTACCTAGGACAGAATAAACCCATGCACTAACACAGACCGGGAAGCAGCTGGCTGAGTACCAGACCGTCTGAAAACGATCTGGGTGTTACAGTGGATGGCAGGTTAAGCAGGATCGAACTGTGTGCTCTCGTTGTAAGTGAGGCAAACCACATACTGGGCTACGTAAGACTAACTGTGGTCAGCGGATGAGGTAAATTATTGTCTTTTTCAATTCAATCCCAGTGAGGCTGTGCTTGGAATATGTGTCCAGTTTTGTGTCTCAGCTCAAGAGAGATGCTGGAAACTGGGAAGTACTCAGTGGAAGGTGACCAAGGTAGTGAGGCACCTGCCTGCCAACGGAAATTGAGGGAGCTGGGTTTGTTCAATCTGTTGAAGAGGAGGTTAAGAGGAGGATAAGCCTACAACTACTTGGAGGGCATCTGTGACTGTAACTGTCTACTCTTGGCAGTGGTAAATTGTAAAAGACGGAGCAACCACTACAGCTGTGACTTGCAAGGTTTACATTTGGCATTAGGAAAAACTTTTGTACAGCACTGGATCAGGTCACACAGAGAAGTTGTCAAATCTCCATCTTCGGAGATTTTCAAGACTCGACTATTGAAAACCATAGGTAATCCGATATAGTCACTATTCAAAAGTCTGGCTTACTGACTTCATTGGGGAGGCTGAACTACATAACCTTCCAAGGTCTCTTTCAGACCATATTTCTGTAATGCAGAGACACATCCTCCTGCAGGTGGAAATGTGGGTAATATTTCTTAGAGAACAGTGGGAATAAATACTAAAATAGAAAGACGCTGAAGCTACTCAGCCATGTAGACTGAGTTTTAAGTAAAGCAGGACACTGTGTCCTGCACTGCTAAAATAAAATCTGTACGTCTTCCTTATCAAGGGAAGGCAGCATTTGGCTAACTTTCCGAAGCACTTTCCTTCAGCCTTACCTAAGACTGGGAATAGTTCTCAAGAGGTTCTAAATAATAGAATCTAATGAACAGGACCAAAAATCATTTCAATTTGTAATTTGATCCACTGCCATCATCAAGAGAAAAATGGCCTTTTTGACAACATAGTTCATTATTTTCATTTCTCATTTGATTAATAATTTTTATTACTCCATTTTTAAAGATATATTATTTACTTAGGCATAACAGCTTGCTTATGACACACAAAACACAAATACAAGCCCCTGGGTTAGAAGAAAGAAAAGATTCATGTATGAATGAAGTGAAAAATTTGGATGCTGTTACATGATCTGTATGACAGTCATCAACTATGGTAATACAATACTTAGACATTAAAAAGTAAAAACGTTACATGATCTGATCTAACCCTGAAGTTAGTCCTGTTTTGGGGAGGCTAGGCTAGATGACGTCCGGAGTTTCCTTTGAACACAAATTATTCTGTTACTCTATTATTACTTATAGCAAATTATTGAGAAGGAAAATAAATGAAAGTTACTTCTAAGACTCACAAGCTTTGCTTAGGGATGAAAAACCACCCTGTTCAGAAGTACACACATAAGTAGCCTAGATCATATGAAGGGGGGAAAAAAAGCCTTTTTTTTTTTTTCCAGAATTCAAGTACCTTTAAATCACTCAAATGTCAACAGACAAGTCTTTGAAAGAATGACTGATGTTACATAACAGAGACGGTAATGTGTCGTAGTGTTGCAGGGTGAGCTAAGGACACAGCTTTATTCTGCACTCAAAATGTCTTTGGTATAGTGGGTTGAAGTCAAAACCCTTAATGTGAGCAAAATGTGGCTTTTATGCATTAATAGTAAGATAGATGAGGATACACAAACACAAATGCATCCTCGTCCTTAATAAAACCCTTTTCTTCTCTTCATATCTAATACTTGCCTTCACATCCCATTATGTTAAATCAGGTGCTACACAATGGATATAATCTAATGTGACAGGTTACAATGTAGCACATTATTTGGAAAACTGGGAAAAAGGCAGTTGTTAAGAAATTGGTTGTTAAAGATGTCTCAGTTTTGGTTGGTCGGGTTTTGGGGGTTTTTTTGTTTGGTTGGTTTTGTCTGTGTGTGTGTTTTTTGGTTGGTTATGTTTTGTTACTGTGTTTTTAACCCATGTAGAAGAAAATCCTAAGATCGCAGGTTTTATTTTAAAAGTTATAATTAATCTCTAACGTAAGAGCTAGGGATTTCTCTACATACAGCAGATGTTTGAAAGGTGTAAACAATTAGAGATGGGATCGCTAAGCAGACATCCCCTCTAACGAGCCAGCAAAAGGAAATTTTGTGCACGTTGCAGTGATCATGCTTTCTCTATTTTCCTCATAGAAGAACTCCATCTAGGCTAAAGCATATTTCTGTAATTATAAAGTAGGAAATCAAACCAGATAATAACTATGTTCAATTACTTTGAATGGCTACAACTACAGCTCTTACTTTTTACCTTGTTTGGCTTTGCGTCCCATTTTTAGCATTTTAAGACCCACAAAATGTGTTGCCAACAGTTAGGAACAGGAAGATTCTGATAACCCTTTTCTTTCTTTCTCTTGTTCTGGCATACAGCGCTCTTTTTTTTTCTCCCGTTGAAGAACTACTCCTGTTCATTTTTAAGAGCTAAATAACATCTTCAGCAACAAAAGATAAAGCTTGCAAGTAAATTTCACAGGGGTTGATGAAGCAGTTCTGGTTGTAGATTAGAGAACATAAGCATTTGTTAATTTCTTTTATTATTTATTTACTGTCTTTTGATTTACTGTGTTTAGGTTTCGGCTCCAGATAAGAGATGGAAAAAAAAATATACATCCCTTGCATCACAGTGAGGCCTGCATACTCAGGTTTTCAATCAATCAGCCACAGAAATGAAGTCCCTAAAGTCTTATTCTGCCTTAGAAGTTTCACAGACAGAAAGGGGAGCAACGGAAAGTCTTAGATCAGAATTATTTAAGAAATTATTCCAATAGCAGGAATTAATTAATTATATTCTTATACCTGTGGTGCTCTTCAACTATGGCTAGGTATTTTCATATTGTAATAACACCGTTATTACAAGAATCAGGAAAAAAAGGAGAGGAGAATATGTATTATATATTAATAAAATATAATTTCAGTACAAACTTGGTAGATTGTTTCTAGATTTTTTTTCCATAAAACATTTGGACTGGATTCTACAAAATAACGTGTCATTGGATTGAGAGCAACACTGAATTTAAGACAATGAAAATAACAATAAATGCATCACTTATCTTTCAGTACAACAGTCACAGTATGGAACACTGTAACTTTCTATACATATTGATAGAAGTGTATATATATAGGAGACCTAATTGCTGAACATGCAGAAGACCATAACTTCATTCTCTTTTGGAAGATCCCAGCTACCTATGTTTGATGTAGCAGAAGGAATATTTTGCAAACTTTCCACTATGAAGCTGAAAAGATTCCCAAAATGTGGATTATGTATACTCAAAATGCATACATACATATATATATATATGCATATATAGAGAGGTGTGTATATATATATATATGTGATATCTATCTTTCCATTTCAGTGATGGCAAAATGTGGCAGGGTGGTATATTATTAAGAATATTTGCATGACTAATGCATAACTGCATTAATCTTTGAATAGCTCAAAGTTGATAAAAACATGTATAAACTGTAGTTTTCCAGATTTTCAAAAGGATTTGGTTTGGGTTTTTAACCAAGAAGTAGACATCATAACAGAAACCATCATGCATTTCTCCATAGATCTACTATGGTGTCCATCATTTTAAGTTTCTATATTTCTATCATTTCTATTTTCATACATAAAGTGAAGCAGTATGCAAATATATGGGCCCAGGGGAAGACATTTTCTCATTATCTGATCAATTTTCAGAACACTACCCTGTGTAAAAACTGCTCTAATCCCTCGATATCAGTGAGGATACAAGATCTTTATATTACAGCAGCCTGTTTAATAGAAAGTGTAATCTTATATTTGAGCAGCATAATCTCAAAAATAGCATCTCAAAAATAGCATCTCAAATACTGAACAAAGAATACTTGAAATTTCTGAAGGAAAACAGTAATTCCTGATATACAGAAGAAAGAAACATTCTGTAAACCAATGCAACTGAAAGGGAAATAGATTTTCAAGTACTGTGGAAGATGCTGCTTCTTTCATGTAGCAGTTTTACCTCAGTGCAATCCCACCTCTGGAGTGGAAACTTCTTATTTCATTAATTATTATTTATATGATTATTGTAAAAAAGATAAACAGCCCATTTATTATGCATCTTATCATAAGCTGTCCCAGATTTCTATCACAGTTTAGTATCCATTCCAGCATCACAGTAGGGAAAGTGTATTATTACAACCATGAATCTTAGGTGGTGTTTGCAAAGGTTTATCCATTATTACCTTCCATTAACAGCCACATAATCCCATATGATTAGCTTTGCATGTCCCTTCTGGAATTATTTAAAATTCAGTCTTCTGGCACTCTCTAAAGCGGTAATAAGTTGGATAGGGGAAAAAAAAACCCAAAATGTGTCAAAAAAATGGTACCAAGGCTTATCTTGGACTTATTGATTTTTAAGTTTGTTATTTCTTATAATTTTCATAGATGACACGTCCCTAAAGCTAAGTTTCTTCAAAGATAAACTCAAAACTCAAGGGACTGAAAAACTTTTGTATCTAATTGTATCAGGGCTTTTCATGAGGCTCACGCACACACACTTTCAGAAAAGCATAGCTGAACTCTGTGAATACAATACTTTCAATGTCCTAAAATTAAAAGCCTCTCAAAGGAAAAAAAGTAAAATAATATTTTCAGAAATCTGCGATGGCTTTTTAATGTTTTCCCATAGCAAAACACCAGTTAAAGAATTCCAAGGTTTTATATTTAAAAATTGTAATCATTGTAGTTGATTCCTTTAATAGATCTAGAAAAATTTCTTTGAAACAAATAGGGAAGAATTATACCTGAACATCAGACTGACATTTCATAGCAGAATAATCTTTCTTTATATTTTAGGTCATTCACAAGCTCACTGGAAAGATGTCGAATAATGTAGCAGCATGAATGTTTATACCTCTGTGAAAGACACTCACTACTGACTAACACCCCTGCATTTTCTATTACACGATGTCTAATTAAGCCCCATGACGCCACTCTCAAATCTGACAAAGCAGAGATAATTCTTGACATTTTCAAAAACTTGGCTTATGTTCCCCTTCTTTTTACAGTGGCACAAGCTGGGACTTCAAACTGATAATGACATTGCAGCAAGTTTCTGTTTTTTCAGTCTTTTTCACGCAGTAGTTTACTCAGAAGGAAGGGAAGCACACAGACCTTTATTTGCGTTTGCAATCATCAAGCACAGAATAACGGCAGCCAAAAGACCAAATTTTGCCCTTACTTGCCTCTGTTCAACTCCCACCAGAATCAATGGAAATTATGTGTTATGCTACCCAGGGAGTGATTTGGTCCATAGCACACAGAGAGAATTGCCACAGCACATATGAGGTGATAGGTCACATCACTTCAATTGTCCCTATCTTTCAGCACTAGACAAACATCAGAAGAGACAAATATAAAACAGTAAAGTAGCAATAGTAATACTCAGTGTCCTGGTGCTGTCCCTGTCACTGCTGCTCCTCCAATCCAGCCATAATGCAGAATTTTCTCTACCACGTGGTGCCTCACATCTACCTTTCTTTGGCAGCAGCAGGAGGCAGACCAGCAATATTTGAAGGCTGTCTTTAATTTAAGACTCATCTCTTTAACATGAAACTGTGGCTTTTCAGATAGAAGAATAAGGGCAAGAGTGAAAAAGTTCCTTCATATGCTTCTGAAATTATGAAAATTAACAGAGAAGAATATGCTTTCATTAAAAAAAAAAAAAACAAAAGCCAACAAAAACAGGTCTTTGTATTGCTTTGTTTGCATTACTTAAAGGACAGCAATTCCCCCTTCCCTGTCTTGATAATATCACTGTGTTCTTATTTATTTTACTATGTTCACTGTGACACTAGCCAGAGAATACGAAAGATCAGTTTCCCCATTAAAAGAAACAATAAGAAGAACTGGTAACNTCAGATAGAAGAATAAGGGCAAGAGTGAAAAAGTTCCTTCATATGCTTCTGAAATTATGAAAATTAACAGAGAAGAATATGCTTTCATTAAAAAAAAAAAAAACAAAAGCCAACAAAAACAGGTCTTTGTATTGCTTTGTTTGCATTACTTAAAGGACAGCAATTCCCCCTTCCCTGTCTTGATAATATCACTGTGTTCTTATTTATTTTACTATGTTCACTGTGACACTAGCCAGAGAATACAAAAGATCAGTTTCCCCATTAAAGAAACAATAGAAAGAAACAATAAGAAGAACTGGTAACGACTTACACAATTTTTCCCACAAATGTCTTACAATGATTAAGAGCTGGCTTACAGATGTTAGGGGAACAAATAATAAAACTCAACTAAAATTACAGAAACCTATACAAATCTCATTAGTATATAGTTTAAAAAGGCAAAATTTGCCATTTCATTTCTCAGTCAAAAGGATTTAATCTCCTAAAGTTAAGACTAAAGCAAAGATCATTAATATTTTCAACTGTAAACTCCTGAGACCTGTGCACCGATAGCAAAATGTCTTGCTTTTTCACAATTTTCTTCTAGAAATTGCTTTAATACAGTTTTACAAGAAACATCATTTGTTCAGGTTGTGTCCCAATTCACCCTGCAAACACAGACAACAAAACTAATTATCTTCAACCCCAACCTTTACCCAACTATATCTTTTGAAGGCAGACACCAAATTGGTGGAAAATTACATCTTACATTGGATTTCATGCTTATCACAATTTTTCCCTATCTTTCTTTCTACCTATTTGATTAAATCATTTCACATCTTTCAGAAGTCATAAGTTATAAAGAAAAAAAGAATTCACCATAGAAAGATGTAATGTGTATAAAGAATATCTCCATTACAATTGTGGGCTTAGTCATTTCAGCAGTCAAGCTGAAGAGCACACAGTAATCCAACTTATTCCTGAGCAACAGCACAGCTTCACCAGGCATAATCTTCTCTCTTCCAACACAAACTCAAAGACTAGAAGATAAAGCTATTCGCAATGAGGTTGTATTTGCTTTTGTTTATTATCATTATTATTGTCGCATTAAGGTTCTAGTGAAACGAGGTGCTGGGCAGCCATGAAGTAAGAAAAGGCTCCTGACCAATTTGATTTACACTTGAACTGGAAAATCAGGCACAAGGGTTGAGGACAAACATAAGCCTAGAGAAAAAAAAAATTATATATCCAAGACCATGGAGGAGGTTAGCAGTAAATTCGTAACAGCCTACACGTACACGCCTTCTTCACACTTTCATTTCAACTCCTTAGTGAGGAGGCTACATCATTCCAAACAACCAAAATCAATCACTGAAAAGACATATTTGTATCCTCTCGTTTAAGTGTCAAAGAACTATCACTAAAATCAAAAACAGTTGAGAAAAAGCATGCAGAAAGCTAAGAATCCAAAGAAACATTACTGATGGATACAGACAAGAAGTGATAGAGAGAGGAAAAATATATGTATTTTTTGTATTTTTATTTTTCTATTTTTAAACAAAATATTAATTCTTGCAAAATTCTATGATCCGCTGTAATAAAAACAATTCATTTGGATTCTTTTTCATTATGGTATTTTTACTACCGGATTTGGGCAGTTCACTTTATAAGAAGGAAAGTATAAAGAAGCTCCAAAGCAAAACATAATAAATTCCTTTATTTCATGCAAATCAATATGGTGCAGTAGCCTTGTAATATACGGTGTAAATTGTACAGTTTAAGGAAGTGCTAAGGGGAATTTTAATTTCCTGGATCTGTTAGATACCATCATAATGAAAGGATACACCTTTACCTTTGGTAGCATTTCCTGGCTATGGTGAATGGACACAGCCTATGAATTTTCTGCTCGTAGAATGATTCTTGGCCCAAAGAAAATGGAAAGCTTATTTCCTCCTGCTTTTATGTTGTGCACCTAACCCTCTTACATTTAAATGGTCATGGATATTCCCCATAGGGCACACACAGTGACATGACAGGGACTTACATCCTTTTGTAAGCAGACTATGTATACCCTTGCTATCAGATCAGTTTTAGGCAGTATAATATCCTAATAATCATATTGACCAGAATCAGCATATTTATTTGCATATATTTGTAGACTGCTAAATTCTCTACTGCAATGCAAAATAAACTACTGCTCTTCGTATTACTCCAAATGGACCACAGCAACCTCAGGCCTGAAAACTTATCATTCACTAAGGAATGGACACACAAGAGAAGTTTCATAGATACGCTAATACGGTGGATTCTTCTTTCACCAAAGACAACAGTAAGGGTTCTGTGTGAACTCTCCAACACCAGGACTGAAGACTTAAGTTTTGTCAATAAATTTTACAGGACTATTTTCATGGCAACGTATGAATCCAGGACTGATGCATTTCAATTTATGTGTTTTTCAGATCAAATAACTGTTAGAAAAGATAGTCTTTTACTTGAAACAGATTCAAATGAACTGCTTTCTTGAGTCTTTCCTGAGTAACTCTTAACAATGACTAGCTTGATTTGACAGCTTGTCTGTTCTTAGGTAAAGCTGGATGACAATCATCCACAAAAGCATTTGATTAGTTTATCATTACCTGTGTCTTTGTTTAGCAGATGTTTTTGAAGTACTTTGCCTCAGTTTATTTTGTCACAATATAATGTGAAGTGGGCAACTTTGTTAAAGTTACCACTGAGTTCTTTCAACATTTTATAGCAGTTTCTTTCATCACTGAATAGAAGTTTATATCATCTGTAAAGTACAGTATCTGGGTTTATTTTTTTAAACAGAGGGAACTCTGAGAATACCTGGAAAATTAAGTTGCAATGAGTGAATATTAGAATATTTGAAGAGAGGGGGCAGGAGAAAACAGAAGTAAAATAGTGTTTTCAAAAGATCCATATGTGCATTGTTCATACATTATTCCCAATGGACTGTGAATATCCAGCAATCACAGCATATGTTGTGTCATGTTCTACCCTAAAACTGAAGGATAATACCATCATGATAAAGAAAGTATTGCAGTGTGTCACCAGGTAAAAGTGTGTTTGTAAAAAGAAACATTAAACAGTCAATAGTAATAGCTTCAAAGGACAGGATAAGCACTGCCTCACCTATCAAATCAGAAAGCACAGTATTATTTTGCAGTAAGATTTTGCAAATAAGTATTACCTTCATATAATAACTTAAAACTCAAGTGTGGCCCCAAAAAAACCACCAACACGCTTGGCTTTCTGTTTTTGTGAAGCTGTCTGTTTCATGACGGACGGCTAATGTTTCTTTTCCTGTCACTCCTGGAAGGCTGACTTGCAAGGATTTAATTCAAGATAATACAGCTTCTTATTGTAGATTGGCTACCTCAGATTTTTACCCCATTAAAATTTTTGGGCAGGTGGACTAGTTAATCTAGATAGCCTGCTAGTGTGTTACTATAGATAGCCAAATGCCTCCCAACTTACCTGGCAAGAAGGAATTGTATTACTTAGCTATTCTCTGATGTCCTGCATTATGCAGTAACATTCTTTTGTCTGGAAAAGTTAGTGTTCCACCCTGTATCTCCTAAATAGCACACTGAGAAATTTTAATCTGAATGAGAATCCATTTAGGTTAAGCAAAAATACTGTTATGATAGATCCACTTTATATCCTTACAACAAAATTAAGAATCAGGAACATTTTTTAAACACTAATAATATACAATAGATATGTGGTTTTATACAAGTCAGAAAAGGATACTATTTTCACTAATAGCAACAGTGTGTGTATATATATGTGTATATATATGGATATAAATAGCATGGGTACACATTCTATTACTACGTTTATATCTAATTACAAAAAGCTAGATGTTAGACCAGATTTTTCTAGTCCCAACCACTTCATGCAGACTGGGTGACAGAGTACACTGAAGTTAAGGAGAAACAGAAGAAAAATGTGGAGCTTTGCCACAGCATCTTTGCTTGCTCAACTTCTGCTACAAGAGTCCATTTTAGCAGCCAGTTGTACTAAGTCCAGGAAACAATTTACTGAGGTTGGAACAATTGTACTGCTAGGAGATTACAACGGTTTACTACCAGACAACTTGAATCAAAAAAATGCTACTACATCTTTCGATGAAATTGCAGTTTATCTTTTAGCAATTGCAAATTTTCTAAACTAAGGTAATCCAAATGTAGAAGCCACAGAGATTGAGACGTCTCCATGGACCATGCAATGTCACCCTCAGACTCCCCTCGGTTTCCCCATCCACTGCACCTCAACCTTTCACACTCACCTGGCAGCACAGGAGAATCATAGAATCATAGAATCATAGAATCATAGAACGGTAGGGGTTGGAAGGGACCTCTAGAGATCATCTAGTCCAACCCCCCTGCTAAAGCAGGTTAGCCTAGAGCAGGTTGCACAGGAATGCATCCAGGCGGGTTTTGAATATCTCCAGAGAAGGAGACTCCACAACCTCTCTGGGCAGCCTGTTCCAGGGCTCTGTTACCCTCACAGTAAAGAAGTTCCTCCTCATGTTCAGGTGGAACTTCCTGTGTTCCAGTTTGTGCCCATTGCCCCTTGTCCTGTCACTGGGCACCACTGAGAAGAGTCTGACTCATCCGTTGAGACAGACCCAGGCACAGGACGGCGTCCGACCACACCGTTCTAAGTCACTACCTAGTGTCTAAGTAAGGCCCTAAAGCAGTTAACTGTGCTTGACGTTTTTACTGAACTACATTTATTTTTGTTGAAACAGTCAGAAACTGTCATGATGAGTATATTCAGTTTGATATACAGAAAAAATGGATTAGCAGCAATCTAAGTGAAAAGAGATTTAAGCTCATGATATGCAACTTCTGTTCTAATTTTAACACAAGTTTTCCTTGAGCTACTTCTATATTTAGCATAATTCCAAAAGAATTTCTTGACAAGCAATTTTCTTAAAATATAAGTGACAAATATGAGTAGATTAGCTGGGATATCGCTTACGCAAAGTCCAGTGTATTCTTGGCTCACTGTGAGGATACATTGACTGAGAATATAAAAAAGCTGCAAAAGGAAAGGAAGAAACATGTACTTTCCAGTCCCTTGCTGTCACTTTGTTATCACATACACTGAAGCTGCATAAAAGATATGGCTATAAGATCCAATTCTTTAATGCTTTCTTTCTTAATGAAATAGCTCTCAAGTTTTGTTTGAGGAGAAAGACAACAGCCCTTACATCTGGGCAATTCCCCTTCACCCTAGCCCCCATTTAACTAATTAAATGTTCTTTAGAATTTGAAATCACTAAGTGTAACAAAGCTCCTGAGAATCATGAGCAAAGTCAGGAGGACATCTCAAACACAGGAACGGTTAGTATAGGGCAGTCTGGGGAGTACATGATGCTTTCAGTATCATTTTGTACTGTACTTCAGAGCTTTAATAACCCTTCCAGCAACGTTGCACCAACTGCTAATCAATACCAATTATTTTTCTCACCACAGAAATGAGGTTTAGTTAACCCCTTAAGTGCCTTATCCTGAAATAAATAGAGGATCTATTTTTTAAATGGATGAAGAAAACAGTCCATCCACTACAATGAAATCATTCCTGTAGCAAAACTGCTTCTACATCCAAATGTTGGATGAATACACAGTCATTCAAAAAATTACTCCCGTCCATCATTTTAAGGCCATGTTTTTAAATTATTCATTTAAATAAGCAAACCAAACATCGCATGCTGCTATTATACTAATCCTTACAATGAGAGCAGGGGGAAAGGCTCCTACACTTGGGTGTCTTGCACTGTTTCAGTCACAAGGGTCCTCCCACAGAAATTTTGGTAGAATAAGCCAAAAAATTTAATGAAACTCATAAAAAGGAGTCTGTTTTTTCTTATTAATTACTTTTTTTAATTGCATTCAGCTCAAATGAGTTAAAACCGGTGCAGGAACAGTTATTTTACTGCCAAGTTGCATCATTAAAAACATTTCCATTTTGCATGCAGATCCGGAGAGAATTTACATAGATAAAACTTTTCATTACCAAAACTGAGGAAAAAACCCCTCAAATCCCAAAACAACTTTTTGTGCACCATCCTCTTGTACATCTATATATTATTATAATAGCACTCTAAATAATTACTAACGTAAGTAAACCCCTTTTTTTATGTGGTTTTTTTTTTTATTTTTTTAGTCCAGGTTCATACTATACGTAAGTTTTCAGATGAAATATCCAAGTAGATTTGTCAAGATTTTTTTTTCTTTTTTCTATAACTAGGCAGACAGCCAGTAGAATTAGTGAACTATCTAAATATATCAAAGCTCTTAAATACTGGTGTTTAAGTCATTTCCAAGTAAGTAATTTAAAGGTAAAATAAAAATATGCGTATTGAAAATGAAAGGTAATAGGAAAATGTCTATTTCATAGACTTATTACTGCTATACATTCTCCCCATCTTTGTGGTAACGGAAATCTACGTTCTCCGGAAGTAAACGCAAAAAGCTGCTAAGATTCCATTAATGGTTTATGTCTGTCTGTCTATCTGTACCTTTCTATCTATCCATCAAATTCTGTTCAATGCTTTTCTGCAACTGATTTATCAATACATATAAGTAATTGGCTTTGCATTGTGTTGTTTAAGCTACCTACGTTTTCATTTGAGAAAGTGAAGCTGCCTATAATCATACAGGACTGTGTAATTATTCAGAATACAGTGCAATATTCCTTCACTCTCAGAACACCATATGGAACTATCTGAAACAGTTTTCTGAACCCAATTTAACCAAAAGCAAAGGAACAGAGGTTCTAACAAGCCACTGCCCTCTAGAGCTGCCACTGTTCTCTATGTAAGCTTGAAACACTGCTTTCATCATTCATGTTTTCTGGCTTTCATAACGAATTGTCCCGCGCTATTACTACTACTTGCCATATCTTCTGACTTATTGGGGGCTATAAGCTGTTGTAATGAAGTATATTTCCAAGCCATGTGAAACTTTGTTTCAGGTGTTACAGAAAAGTTTTCATTAGGAGCATGAATTTTTTTATGGTGGAAGGAATATAATCTGTACTGTCTTGATGGGAATGCTTTGCCAAAAAAGAAAATCAGGGACTGATGACAAAGAGGAAGTGAATCTTACTGAAAATTTTTAATGAAACGTTCTAAGGTTCTTTTTCCTTAATGTTTTCATTTTTCCATTGCTTTTTTATGTAGTGCTAGAAGGAAGACAGAAGACAGGACTCAGAATTTTAATGGCTTTTTGAAACACTGGAAATAATAATGCTAGCAAACAGAGGATGTAACTTCCTTTTATTACTTGCTCAATCCACCACAACCAGACACAATCACATAAAACATATGTTTCCTTAGAAGGAAAAAGTAAAAAAGGCCCAACTAAACTGCACAAGTTGATTTGTCTTTGCTTTCATCATTATAGTTGTCCATTGCTTTACTAAAATAGTCTTAATCCCAACGCCATGCAAAAAAAAAAAAAAAAGATGTTATATATTTAAAAATTTAATGTATTCCTGTACTTGAGAATACAAAAGTACTTACAGCTGGCAACAAACACGACCAGTTTTTCTTTAAATCCTTCTTTGACTCTAACACTAAAAGAGGCCACCACCTGAGGTTTCCTTTCTACACAGAAGCCCTTTTTTCCTGTGTTCAAGTCGATGTGATGACTAACCATTGTAACTTCCTTCACTGTAGCACGCAGTTGAATTATTAAATTGACATTTCCATTCCCTAACTAAAGTATCTGTACTTCCCTTTTTAACCACTGATATCAAAATACTGGTGGATATTTAGAATAGAAATTTTGTGCCTACCTGCATCTTTTTTAAAAAATTTTAAGAGACCACTGAGAAGTGGTGAGTAGAGAGAGGAGAAAGAAAAAAAGGATTATTTTCTTAATCCAAAATTTGAGGCTGAAAGATAATTGGTTACAAATTACAGGCCACTCAGTGCAAGCCCTTGCCAGATCTAACACTTACTCTGTTCAGCATATCATTACACTTCTATCTGTATCAGAAACTGAGAGGCTGAGAAGGAACAAAAACCACACCAAAATATACAATTCTGGTAGGATTTTACACCAGGAAAATCAGTATTTGGAATCTGCACATAGCTTTTAAAAATATTTTGTGTTAAGATTTTAAAGCTTAAATTTTTTCTGAACTGAAGACCAAAATCCCATTGGATTAAATTAGGTCCTTTTAGATAGTTTACTGAATTAAGCTCACTGTATTACTCTCAATATCTTTTGTAAATTGAAATTGCTAGAATGGCTTGGTGGGATAGCAGAGGGAATGGGAGAAAATCCCAATGAGACAAAAAGCTTCCATCTGGATTTCATTAAGCAGTCATTTTCTTATAATTTACTCTATCATTTTACATCATGAAAGTCATTAGGTGTACTATTACACAATGGTAATTCTCAGAGATTATATTAAAAGTTTGCTTTTACTCAAGCATTTATTCTATTGTTGCACGGGCTAGTATTTCATAAGTTAATTATCTGAACAACAACAAAAATTATTCACTAACGGTGTTCTGCCTTGGATCTGTCAGAAATTTCACTAAGTTTGAACCAATCATTGATCTATACCATAATATTTGCTAAAACGTAAGTGACCATAATTTTATATACTTTTCTATATACAAACAGAATATGCCACCCACCAAATAACATGTGGTATGTATTGAAAGAAAACGCTATTCCTTTGGATTAGTTCTGAAAAATAAATTAAAATAAATATTTTAAATTATAATAATGGCTCGATTTTGTGAATAGTTATTAATAAAAAAGGCATCAGTCCGGAAGTTTAATTTGTTTGCTTGTTTTAATTGTGACTAAAAGAAAAATTAAGGAACAGCATCTTGCATCTCTAGCCAATGTATTATCCTATTACATGAAATTTCTTAGAGAAAGAAAAGAATTTTACATAATCTGTACTTCTGTGTTCAGTCTTTATGCTAGGTCACCATGTCTACATGGCAAGCTAGTTAGAACTGAATTGCTCAGCTACCTTGAAATTCATGAAACTCGGATGCCACAAAATGTGGTATTCTCTTGAGAGGCTATTCCTTTCCAAAGCAGAAACAACTGTCTCAGCTTCATCTTTGAGCTTTTCTGCAGTCTAGGTCTGTCTCTTCAGTTTTCAGAGCTTGCACAGCAGTGTCCAGTATTGAATCACCTTTTTTCCTTCCCTGGATGTTTCTTTCATTCTTGCTTTTTTTACACAGTGCCAATATGGATAGACAGAGGTTAATCAGAGAGCACAGAGGGCTTAGCACTTAAATAGGGGCAGTACAGGAATAAGCAGTGAGTGCATTACTGGAAAGCTGTACCTAGGTCTGGAATCCTTGCTTCCAAAACGGTGTTGAAAAAATGAAAAAAAAAGTGAAAGAAGAAAAAGAACAACCACCAAAGATTTAAAGAAATGAAGCAACAGCTTAAAGCTGCTCTCAAAATGAGAGATTTAAGACAGCCTAAGTTCTCTGTGAGAAGACTACGTGGCACTTTGATCACAGGTTACTGTATTCATGAGGAGAGAAGAATTCTAAGAGATTTCAGGCTATGCTTAACAGAAGTTACGGGCTGCCAGCAGAGATGACACTGTTGTAATTTATGAATTTTTACATATTGCAGCTACTGTAGAAGCATAAGTTTATTTTAGTGCTGCAAATCAACAGGTCTCTTTCTCTCTCTCCCACAGAGTTAAATATTAGAGTAGGGGTTACCTAAGGAGATACCAAGTTATAAACTAACCTATCTTTACAGTCCAATGTTGAAGAATTTTATAATTTCACTGAAGTACTTAGGAAGGAATATTTGTATCCTAAGAAAGGAAGGGGAGAAAAAATGCTGTTAGTGAGGGGTGAATTGAGCGCTTAACACTTGTTTCAGTTTACAGGTCGATTTTAATTTTGTGTTAGGGCTTACAGAGAAATCTGTCAATGAGACGATGGCAAAGAAAACATCTGAGGGCAGTAGAAAAGCAACTCATTATCTAACGTAAAAGTTCCCATGCAAGTTAAAATATTGAAAGCAAAATAAACCTACATGTTGTTCAAACAGACTATCAAGTTTTCCATACTCTCAAAGGCATCAAATCTCTGGCTGGTTCAAACACCTAACTACTAGATGTCTTACAGAAAACAGAAAAGACTATTCCAGGCATACAGAACAGCTACATAAGATCTGACAATTAATTGCAAAGGTACAAGTCTTTCCTCAAAAAAAACCCAAACCAAAACAAAACCACAGAACAAAACAAAAAACAGTGCCCACAAAAGCCCTTGGAATTAATGTAACATTGTAATCCTTTGCATATTACTCTAAAATTAGCTTCACCAAGGCAGCTATCATAAGACATTTCCATTACACACACATTGACAGCGACAGTTACTTGCAGTTGTGTTTCTCTGTGCCCATCCCGCAGCCTCTGAGATTTGAGGGGGCCACCTCTGAGCACAGACTGAAACCTCTCACCTCCACTAAGCGTGCTGTCATTCACAGTCCCTTTGTGTGCCCCCAGCAAGAGGACAGGAGCAGTAATGTTCTCTTCTAAGTCCCTGCTAGTGATTGATCCCAAATAAATTAACTGCAGTGCACATTACTAGATTCCTTAAACAAAGTAGGCATTTAATATCTATTAGTGCCCCAAGACAGAAACAGTACAGAAAGTAAAAGATGACATTAAATTAGAGCTTATTAGGGCTTATTTTACCCAGTATGCATAAATCTTTCGCATTTTTACCATACCTTAAGAAGAGATAGATCTAAACTACTATTTTAGTACACTGACGGATTAATTAAGAAACACTTAAAACTCAGTGACAATAAAAACACATTTTAGTTGCAATTAAATTACCAATTACATTATTTTAGAGAGAAGACAGTAGAAGGAATGATCTGAAAACACAGTGTGATACAAACTTCAGAAAGTGGGAGGGGTGATACTGGTGGAGATCCCTAGCAAGACAATCTAAAAATCCTGAGAAAAAAAGCACTCATAGGATGATGGTATAAGCACCAAATGGTTTGCAGAGCACTAGTCAAACAAGAGAAGTCTGATGATAGGTTTCTAGTCAAAAATTAAGAATTTTAAAGGAATCCAATGCAATGAGATATAACAAAAGCTTTCAAGAGTATTTCCTGAAACCATATGTAAAACCAGAATTCAGCTGAATTATGTATTTCTTACAAGTTTATTTCTTAAGAAATAAAAGTTAGAAAATTTTTAAAATAAATATCTGTATTGTGATCACACTGTTATTTGAACAGCGATATTTATTCCCTCCCTGAAAAGATTGAGAATTGCAGATGAAAACTCTGTTTAAGTAACATTTTCTGCCCAGACTCTGAAAAATTCGCTTGTATCATCTCCTGAAAATAATACGCATTCCCATGAAATATGATTCTATTCAATGTAATATCAGGTTTCAAAGTATTATTAACATTGTATTTGAAGTCATTGTCAAGATGCAGTTAGTTTTCTTAAACACTGTATCAACAACCAAGCAACAGAGCTGATGACAGTTAAGAGAACAAACCTTAATTCCAATTGTCTCTTTTTCTCCAAACAGCCTTACTGTAGTTTTGTCTTCCTAATTAAAGAAAAAAGCCCCATTCTTAGTATGTTAGAATATGTCATCTTTTTCAAAAAGCAAGGAAAGTGGAGGTAGAGAACTTAAACAGAATGTATGAAGGATAAGCATAAATGCAGTATTTTTTAAGAACTTGGGAAGGAGGTAGAGTACATTTAAATCACAGAATCACAGAACGGCAGGGGTTGGAAGGGACCTCTAGGGATCATCTCGTCTGACCCCCCTGCTAAAGCAGGTTTGCCTAGAGTAGGTTGCACAGGAACGCGTCCAGGTGAGTTTTGAGTATCTCCAGAGAATGAGAACTTACAATTTGTATCTGAAGATTTACTATCATGCACTTCCTAGCAAGTCTCATAGCTACCAAGTAACTGAACTACACGTTTTTATAGGCTGCAGGAATAAAGCTATTACCAAGGCAACCAAACACAATATGGTGTTTACTGTACTTTGACTATTAAACTTAAGCATTAGCTTAAAAAATTCACATCTACCAACTTATTATGAGATCTGAATTTTAAAAAGGATATTTTCCTTCCTGTTTCTTTGACTGTCCAAATCATTCTGGCTTCATTGCATGCATAATTATATTTGTATAAATGAAAACTAGTGAGTTTTACGCACACAGAAAAATGCAACAACTTAAACACAACAGAGATTAAAAAGAGATTAAAAAAATAACTGCTTATAGGATATCAATAAATAGAAAGCATTTCCATTCAAGCAAAGAACACAGTAATACTCAGCTAAACTGAATGGCTTGCATAATTCCCTTAATTAGTAGAAGGTCACTAAAAATAACTTTGTTCCTGGTTCTAACGTCTTTACTCGTATATAAAACCAAACTAGTCCATAAATAAAAGCAATTATTTAAAAGGCACTATTCACCATATAATTTTCTGGCCTTCATACGGATTTATTCCATTAAAATGTAGCACAGGTGCTTTTCATCTCCATTATTTAATGCACGTTTTAGTTGATTTATATGTTATTAATGTTTAGCATTAGTGGCATGATTTATATGTTATTAATGTTTAGCATTAGTGGCAGCAGGCCTGAAATTGTCCTTTACTCATTTGAGTATCACAGGAATTTGGAAGACAGTAAAAACTGTGAAACGTTCAGGTAAAATAAAACATGGAAATGAAAACCACAAACACTTGAGCAGTTATTCATGTGGATTTATGGAGCCAGTAGGTGATGGTTTGCTTGTTTTTAATAAAGGTTGATCAAAACAGAGTTGGTTATGCCTGACATGATTCCTTTTACAGTGTACCCTTTCCGGTAGACTTTCCTTGAGCATGTTCTGCTAACCAGCCATTTGCTAGCTGAAGTTCTTGATTGTCAAGCTGCCTGAAGACAACCACTTGTGAGTCAATCTCAGCAATGCCAAAGAGACAAATATAAACTAATTTCTTTGAAGGCAATTTTAATGACATACATTCTTGATTTTTGAAGTGTATGACTGATGCTCGTTATTAGTATTCAAATTAGACAGTGGGGAATAGCAGGAATTTTCTTCCTTTCAGAACCTCTTGAATTCCTCAGCATTAAAAGCTGTGGTTCAGTTGGAAGCGACTGGATGAGGGAATACAGTCCCCTTGATGATCACATCTGAGCCACCAGACTTCCCGTATGGATTAAAATGAACCTATAGTAATTGCATTGATAGACACTGCATAGCAAAAAGTGTATATGTAGTTGCCTTTCACTGGTGTGGTTATTGTTTTTCAAAATAGGCTGGTTTAATAGAAGGCCCACAGACTCATGTAATCTATCAAGGAACAGTACGGGGAACGCTTAACAACTTCACTAGGTATAATCCTTTTAACAAGTGACTTCTCTTTCCTGGGATTAAAGAGCTCCAGTTGACAAACTGGAGGTGAGGATGAACAGCTGACAAAGCAACAAGAACTGAGAAAGAATGAACATTTTCCATGTTGTTTGAGGAGCTGCTAAAGAATATATTAATAGAAGAGGTGTTACCTGAAGTGATCGCCTTTACTGTGTGAGAGAAATTGCATTGCTACTGATAATCCATATTAATGTTAAACCATCATAAAACTGTTTAAAAACCAATCAATTACAATCTGTAACAGAAAACGCTTTGATGTGACAAAAATGTTATCTGTAGAGAGTTATTTAGCCAGTCTGGCTGGGAAGATATTTCCAACAACTGTTAAAGAAAGATAAACAATAAGTATGTAAAAAATATGTCATTGCTTGGTAAATTTATTGATGATAATCAAAATTAAAGTTCCAATACTTTTAGATTAATTAGAGGATCTGAAAAGATTTCTTCTTTCAGATTGTTGAACTGACATACACAAGTATAGTCCCAGTCCCCACGGGTCATTATATAAAAAACTACTAACGGGAAAACCCCTTTCACCAGACTTGGGTGTCTCTACTCCATTCTGCATGGCTGAAACCACACTAAAACTGAGAATTAATCTGTTTTGGTTTGGAATCATAATTACATATTGACAAGTTCAACTGTGAGACCTAAGTCAAGGGGATTTGGGCTATTATGTGAGCGTTCTCATGGGGCAAACCTAAAGGGATATAATTATTTTGCCACAACCTAACTCCTTTTCAATTTTCCTTTCTTGAGTGCCATTAAATACTCAGAGAAAAGGAGCTACAGAAGTAAACAATGCAAGGAAAATGTAGCAGGGATGTCAGAAAGAGTTAATATATATAATTAAAACAAAAATAGATATGCTTTATTAGGAAAATGTTCAATGAAAAGCATTTTTATTACTACAAAAATCTCCTCTTGCTTATTATTTTTCTTTGTTTAGGTTTTTCCCATCTTAAATAGTTTTGATTATGTTTCTAAATCCTCACCAAATACCTTAGAGAAAGATCTAATTTACTGAACAATTACTACTGCTAAATTATTAGTCAGAGAGTTTTCAAGTCATTCACTAGTTGATAAAATTGAGTTTATTTATAACATATAGTGAAGAAAGGAATAATTCAAAGATTTTTTTTTCTTTTAAGCTCATATAAGATGGCAAAATTGAAATGTGATTTACATTTAAACATATATTGCACAGTTTCAGGAATAACTAAATTATTCCATTTTGACATACTGTAGAACCACTCTTAGGAGCCAATTTTTAGATTTAAAATTATGCATATCCTCCCTGTGTTCATACTCCATTTAGACTTTACCCATATTTTTGGTTTAATTTCAAGAACATGTCTATAAAGAAGTAATAAATATCAATGAGGCTATATCTAGCATTTACATGCTTAAAAAAAATCTTGCTACCAGTCTTTTGTTTTTCTAAGCAAAAAGTCAAAGAAAAATATCAAATGCGATACATTCAACAAAAGGAAAGCAAATACAAAAACATACACCTACCTAAGTAAGTGCACACCTACCAAAGTGCAACAAAAATCTTTAAATTTCTGAGAAAAAGAGAAAACTTCAGTAGAAACTTGCTGGTACATAATGAACATGAAGAAGCACTGAAATAACTTTGGAAATTTGCATCTAATCATATTAATAACATAAAAGCATATCATTATGTATGCTTGCATCATTTGTTCCTCTACAACATTTGATCTTCTGCAACTAAATCTCACTAAGAAACAAACACTGTAATCACTGTTGTGACTGGGTTTACTAAACTTGTATTAAATTTACTTTACAAGCATAAAAGTATATTGCCCATAGTATGAAACTTCAATGCAGTACTTTTTTAAGCTTAACTTTAATTCTTGTTTGAAGGTTAGACTTTGCCAATATGGGAATATAAGATCCCTGTACACATATTTCACTGACTTGGGGTCCCTAGTCTCTATCAATTGAACACGTGAGGTGCAGTGTGTCATAGCTCATGTCTGCATTTTGATTACTTGTAAAGCTCCATAGCAACCGAAATAGGAGCAGCCTGTTCTAGCAACAGGAGATTGCTTTCATATTTTACTAAGATTGGGTTTCCACTTGAGTTGTATAGTAGTGGATGACTTACTGGTAAAAAAGAAAAAAAAAAAAGAAAAATGTTTACAGAGTAAAAGTTTTGAGTCTTTATAAACTTGGATGTATGACGTTCAGCAACCTTTGCTGATGCCCAGGTATCAGTTTCAGGGGGAAATAATAAAAAGATTATAAGATTGTGTATTAAATTAATAAGCTTTTGGGATTGAATCTAATTAAAAGAGGATGAGTGAGCATGAATCTAAACCAGAGATGAGGAATGCAAAAACAAAGCAAAAAAAAACAGACCAAAGAGAAGGAAAATGACACAATTATGGCATAAGGTGATGGCATAAAAATTCTGACCTTTCCCAAACGAAAGTATGCCAAGCCAAGTGGATGAATGAAAACTTTAAGATTTCCCACATGGAATTTTTAGCAAATTGTTCCTTAATGAGATTGTAGTTTGATGACTAAACCCTTTCCTCGTATCTCCAACTATAAATAGCAAAACCAGGGTGTTGGATATTTTTGAATTCTATTTCTAACCTCCTTGCCAAATTTCTTCACTGACTGCAAAGGTTTCTTTCATCCTAGAAGATACATTTACAAAGGAAACAGCGAACATGCACAGTTTCTTTCATCCTCAATGTTCCTCTTCAAGGAAGTGTAGTGAAGCCCACAGAGGAGCTTGGCATGGTTAGAACTGAAATACTTGAAGCAGCCTAGAGGGTATTTAAATTATGTTTATCAGACCTGTTTAATGTGTGACCACCTACAAATCACTGTCTGCCTGCAGACAGAAGGCTAGAGGGGACAGTCATTCCCTAGGCAGACAGTACCTGGATGCTATATACACAACACAGAAATTCTGGTTCACTCATGCCTGCTATGCCTCGTGACCAGTTGGATGCCTCCAAGTGAGAGCTACATGAGCATATCTTGAAAGCTGTAGATTGCCTTGTAATTTTCTGCCTATTGAGTTCTTGGTTCTCATTGTTCATTCTGAACCCTGCCTCTTCAGTTGGCATCCTTGAATTGTACTATTTTATGTTTAGTTCCTATCCCAAGCCAGTTCACATAGGTTCTACGGCAACACTGCATACTTGTTAGCCCAGTATCTCCTAATTAGTTGTACTTCGAAATTATTTGGCATTGCACTGAGGTCTCGCTGTGTCTCTTTGGATCGGTGCATATGCATTCACTGATAAACCTGTGTATTCTGTGGCCTAGCCTGATCATTATCTATGTTTTTGGCTTCTTCTTTCTACTGCCTACTTCCTATCACTTTTGCTTCATCGCTTTCCCCAGCGCACCAAATCTGTCTACAGGCTGAATTCAGACCAAGACTAATAACTAGGCTTTATCATTCATATGTCATAAAACTGTGGAACTGCTGCCAGTGGATTGTCCAATCTATGTT
This sequence comes from Steatornis caripensis, assembly GCA_013398225.1. NCBI lineage: Eukaryota > Metazoa > Chordata > Aves > Caprimulgiformes > Steatornithidae > Steatornis > Steatornis caripensis. Next base: position 154,114 of record VZSC01013712.1, on the reverse strand, counting down.
CCAAGAAGCCACACTATAAAAAAAACCCTTTCCTACAATTGCTGCATCTTCTCTGCACTCAGGGAAGATTGCACCGGCTCTCCCCACTTATTACTTGGTTGAAAGCATTTGTTCTCTACTACACATGAAGAGTTCCTTTCATTACTCTTCCTCTCTACTTTGCTTTCCAGATTTTCACATGTAATGAAAAACATTAACCCAGGAAAATATTCCAGGAGCAGGAAAAGCATAGGCTGGTACCTCTCTTAAAGCTATTTTTTATACATTATAATTTTATGTTTATAATGTCTCCAGTGGTCTCTCTAAGACCACAGAAGGCAGAGGCAGTTCCTGTGGTAGGACAAGATTGCAGTATCCCACTTCTTTCAGGGGAATATGCTTTCAGTACTCATCTCTCTGACCCCTATGAAATTTGCATTCCTTCCCCAAAGCAATCCTCCATGCAATCCCCCACTCCCTTGGATGATGCTCCATTTAACAGGTAAATAAGTAATGTAAAAGCAAACGTTCCTTATTTTATCTCCCCAACATTATCAATGCCTCAGCTACTCATTCAGGTCCTCAAAAGCTGTTTAAATTTAATCTTAGAAATGCATTTTAAATTGTGAATCACAGCTTCACTATCGAAATTTAATTTGAATCACAAATGGACAATTAAATCTAGTGACATACAAAATCTGTGTTCTGACCATTTCTTATTCCTGATCTTAGACATTTTCCTCAGCATACCGACTTCTTGAATACTGTTCTTCGGTAGTATGAGCTACATACAGATTGTAGAAAGTAGTTTGCTAAATTTTCAGCTTCCTGGGATCAGGTATACGCCTCAGCTGTTTCCTAACTCCTCAGCAGGGCATCAGCTCTGTTAACTAATGGTTAGCCACACAAAGGAAATTATGCTATACAAGAGGAGAAAGTGACAGAACTGTGGAATGCTCCAACTGGTGTCTATACCAAAACCTGTGAAAATTGGACTGTAGATGGCATAAGTACCCTCCCATCAAATAAAGAAGCCTACATTCTCCTTTATGTTTGTTAATTCATTCCTAAATCAAATACCTAAAACTTGATCTCAGTGTAACTGTTCAAAAAGATGTGGTGTCTCATCCCTATACACATTATCTGTGCTTTAAGCTCTATTCACAAGAACATCTTCATTCAACACATGAATCTTGTGAAACTTTTAAACTGAGACTTTCATTTTGCCATTAATGAACGTGTCCAACTCCAGAAAACTTCAATACTGTAAACGAGGACAAAACGTAGCCCTTAAATAATTAATTGTAAGTCACATTCATAATAAATACTGTAATTTAAAGTTTGCTGTACAGCTATTCATTGTCAATCAATATCACACTTGCTTGGAAGAAACAGCTAATATGTTGTTATTATTAATAACATCTTGATATCGCTATTCTTTACGTTCAATAATCACAGTTTAAAAAAATCCCATAATGGGCAATGGCCTCAATTGGTCTTACCAGGCATCTTTATTCACACTCTGAAAACACAAAGCAAAAATCTCTCGTGCTGACACGCTGATGCTGTAATCAGGACAATTTATTCTGGGTTTAATGTAAACTTTAGACTGAAGCACAAATCTTCCATAGGATTTCAGCGTACAAATCTATGGTTTTAAATTAGGCAGAAATGATTTTGAGTGATGGCTCCTCTTAACATCAGGGGAGTGCTTACCTTTCACACTTTACTTTGTACATGGCAGGCCTCCAAAACTCCTACTGTTAAATCTGAATTAAGTAGCCTTAATATGTATGATATTTAACATTTTCAGAAGCTATGCATTAAATCTGCAGCCTAAAACTTCTAGTTAAGGAATGAATCCAACACTTCAGGGCTTTACACGCATTTCTTTATCTTTAATTCCTCTTGCCAAGTGGATGTTTTAGTGCAAACTGCATAAAAGTTCACATCACCTGGATCTGTTTCTGCAGGATTAGTGGAGTAATACCTTAGTCTGAAACTGATCTTTTTCTTCCACACCTTTTTAGTCCCTGAACTCTAAGGCTTGTATTAAATATGAAATAGGAATAATGAGTTTTAATTTTTAAAGACATTAAATACCCTGAACAAGCTGGTTAAGAATTGTAGAGCGACTTTGTCACCAAAAAAGAGCTTAGCAAATCCAGTAAAGTACCACATTAGTTGTCGATATGCATGATTATATGTATTTGCTACGTTATCAGTTTCTGAGAATGTGTTCATTCCTTGAAATTGAATTTCTTCTGAACAATGTTAGATGAAAAATGAGTGAATGAAGTCCCATTTACTCACCTAGCATTTTGCCACTACACTGCAAGTCATACTAACCCTTCATGTACTACTCTGCCAAGGTGTTTACATATTCTGAACACATTTACTAATTTTGTTGTTAATAAGAGTTTATCTCCTACTCGTATCTCAAACAAATGGATTATTTCCTTCCTTAATACTACTAATAAATCGCGATATAATTGAGAAACCAATGTAGATTGGTACGACCAATGGTCATTTCATTCATTTTTTTGCATTTCTCAACATGAATTTACATTCACTTCTACAGTCTTAGCTGGCAATCAAAAATAATTAAATCGATAATGAACAAATATGAATAATAAGGTGTTTATTTAGAGGAGAAGGTATCAGGATCTATGTAGTCTCATCTCAACCAAGAAAACTGAAAAATTGTGATAATCTGGGTCACAGTCCAGCACTTTTCCTCCTTTACCCATAACCTCTTTCAGAACTGATGTTTCTAGTGTTGACAATAGTACGTGCCTGGCAAACCTGCAACTATTGTATCAGTGCTTTATGATAGCTTATACTCCAACTGGCATATCAGTGTGATTTTGTTTCTATTAATATCTCTCTTTTTGTCAAATGATGTTAGCATTGTAGAAAAAGCAATGAGACACAATCTCTGGTCTATATATACTTACAAATTATTTGCAAAGTAAATGGTAATCTCAGAATCGGTACCTAAAACTGTATGCATAATCTGGTCCAAAGTAACTGCCATTTGTACAAGTGGACAGAAGACAAAAAAAGATAGGAAGAGCTTTCTATTCTGCTTTAGATCAAAAGTAATGGAGAAGAGTAGACGAAAGCTAAGTGGACTGATGAAATGTTCTATCCCACGGATCATTTTTAAGGGCCCAAACATACCCCAGCATACTATAAAAGGGACCCCAGCTACGTTTTTAATAGGTTCCGAAGCAAGCATGATTAAAAAAACAGTTAAAATCCCAGTGCACAGTAACAGCAAGATAAATAAGACATGTCATCTGCAGGCTTCACAGCTGTTAATGACAGTTCAAAGGAAACTGAAAGGTCACATGTTGCCAACTCTCCTATAAATAATAAAACTTTGACTTCAGTAGGGTGGTGGGTTGAGCTCGGCTGGTCACCAGGTGCCCACCAAGCCACTCTACAACTCCGCCTCCTCAACCAGACAGGGGCACAAAATGCAACAAAAAGCTCATGCATGGGTCAGGGTAAGCTCAGGGACATTACTTACCAATTACTATCACAGGCAAAACAGACTCAACTTAGGGAAATTAATTTACTTTACTCCCAATTAAACAGAGTAGGATAATGAGAAATAAGCACAAATCTAAAACCACCTTCCCCCGCACCCCTCCCTTCTTCCCAGACTCAGCTTTACTCCAGACTTCTCTACCTCCTCCCCCTGAGCGGTGCAGGGAGATGGCAAATGGGGGTTGCGGTCAGTTCATAACACTTTGTCTCTGTCGATCCTTCTTCCTCACACTCTTTCCCTCCTCCAGCATCGGGTACCACCCATGGGATAAAGTCCTTAATGAACTGCTCCAGTGTGGGTCCTTTTCACGGGTTGCAGTTCTTCAAGAACTGCTTCAGCATGGGTCCTTTCCACAGGGTGCAGTCCTTCAGGGACAGACCTAAAGGTTCCCCCACAGGATCACAGGTCCTGCCAGGAGCCTGCTCTAGCATGGGCTCTCCACAAGCTACAGCTTCCTTCAGGGCACATCCACCTGCTCTGGCACGGGATGCCGCATGGGCTGCAGTGCGGAGATCTGCTCCACCACGGACCTACATGGGCTACATGGGGACAATATGTCTCATCATGGTCTTCAGCATGGGCTGCAGGGGAATCTCTGCTCTGGTGCCTGGAGCACCTCCTCCCCCCCTTCTTCACTGACCTTGGTGCATGCAGAGTTCTCTCACATATTCTCACTCCCCTCTCCCAGATGCAGTTACACAGCATTTTTCAACCTTTCTTAAATGTTATCACAGAGGCGTTACCAATGTAACGCTGGCACTGGCTTTGCCTGACATGAGGGCCACCTCTGGCATCTTCTCACAGAAGCCACCCCTGCAGCCCCCCCACTAGCAAGCCTTTCCACATAAACCCAATACAACCAGTTGCAAGGATATTATGTGGTAAGAACTGATATAGGAAGTGGTGAATATATAGATGAGTATTTCTATATTAAACTAAAGATCACTCTATGAGCAAAATGTCAAGGTCCTCCCACAGTACAATTTATTGTACACTGTTCATTAGAAGATAAATTTAAATGGCATTTCTCACTATTTACTCTCAAATAGGATTACAACACAGGCCACACTACCTGCTATTCTCTCTAAGCAATACCTTAGGGCAAACTGGGAAAGCAAAATATTCTTGATGCCGAATACTACCTTAATACCCATTTTCCATGTAACTGCTGTCATCCTAACAACATATTTCCACTGTGAGAACACAGATAGCTTCCTGCAGAGCTTCTAATCTCAGGGCCATTTTGCAGAGCAGCCAGGAGGATGTGCTAGCGTAATGAGAAAGCTGGTAACTACTGTCTAGAGATATCACACTTCATGTCTGCTCACTTCTCAAGCTCTGTTGGCTTGAAACAGGGATCCTAGCTTTGCTCCTAAATCTTTCCTTCCCTAGATAGCAACACATTATTCTCACACCAGATAGCTTAACTTACTGGCTGCCTACAGAACCCCTGAGATCCCTTTTAATTATATACAAAACTAACACACAAGGTCCATAAAACACCTCCAAGTCAGTCAAGACTGCTAACTACTTGGATCTGAAGTGAACATGCTTATGTTTGGATTAAGTTGGTACTCATGTTTACACTGTAAGTGAACACAAAATAAGCCAAATAGCAAGGCGGACTAGTACACACAAGGTTGTACAACAGACTTAAAAGTTAGTGTCCAAGATTTCCTGCATTTAAAAGACAACATAGGGCTATTTGGGGGAAAAGACTCTAAAGGGTGCAAAGAAAGGACGCTATTTCAGTACTTTCTTTTCCCCCACAATAAGTTTAAAAAAAAAATCTTCTTTTTGCTTGACAAAATTTCCCTGTGGCATTGTGCCACCTCCACATAGCCATCCATAACTCTTCTCATGCTTGAAACAATCTTCAACATGCCACTCTTGTTAATGACTGAGATACCCCCTGATGGTGCTTAACATTTAATAGTGCTAGAGCTCCACGTTTGCCCAAACAACCTTTTCCATTTACCTTACCTCAAAGGCGTTCTAATTTTTCTTCAGAGACAGAAATCCTTTAAGCCCATTGTATCCTTAGGCTACAAATTTACTGAGATTTAGGTTTCCAATAAGAGCGCAGAGATGAATGCCACCTTCTCATTTATGAATCAATTTTTGCCCATCGGCTTTTCAGTGTTATTACTTTTTATTTTATTTTACACTCAAAGGGGAGAACCTCAGGAATACATACATACACACATGCACAATGTTGGGGTGGGGAGGAGGAAAGAGGACAAACTTAAAATCTAAACTGAATAAAACATATGACACACTCTCCTCAACATATCCTAAACACAGAAATCTCACATAACATGTAGTCACAGATATAGTATCTTTCTCATCTTCAGAACTCCTGTTTTGATCATCAGCACTTACCACAAAGGCAAGCATGCTATTTCTTAGCATCATGAGCTATGCATCTATATAATGCTTGTGAGTGGTTGAAGAAGCACTTTCTTTTTCATGCACCACAATTCAACTGACACTGTCATCCACCTTCAGTTGTTAGCACGTTTTTGGTCTCAATGAAGACAACAGCATACTTCGTAAAACTCTGTAAAGAAGGAATGGCACACGAAAAAAAATTATTTGCCTAAATTAACTAAAAATTCAGTGCCTCTCCTTTCTAGCTAAATTTCAAACAACTAAAGCAATAAACTGAAAGTTCAGTTTCAAGAATCATGATTTTCAAATTACTGACTTCTAAGTTCTGTTTTATTTTGATAGTGTTTTGACCGAAATGAATATTGAACGTCATATAAAGCCCAACAGGCTAAGCAATTCTAATTAGGGAATTATGTGGTCATGGTCATGTATAAGGTCTAGATAAACTATAATCCAATTTTAACTGCTTGCTGGGAGTCAGATACTATTCCTGCTGTATGGCTCAGAATTCATCCCATTTGAGAAATACCATGAAGATCAAAAGACAGAATTAATCTTCTATCAGAGGTTAGCCTGTCACAGCAGAACTCTCCTTAGCTACAGAAACACCTTGTTTAAAAATGGAATTGTCTTACTGACCAGGCAACAGTTTGCCAAATCCTGATGGCATGAGAAAATGAGAATTTCAGCTGCATTTATGACAACTGTAATATTACCTTTAGTTACATCACTATATCATAAGAGATTATTTAACAACAGAAATAGGTCAGTTAATGGGAAGGGAGGTATCTTGGAGAGTTCATAAGCTACCCAGAAAGCTCAAACAACTGGGCAGAATCTTTCTGGAAGTGTAGCATTTGGGAAGTTACCCCTGAAGATTTTCTGGAGAGACTTAGAAAACATCTTGCAGGTTAGCTAAACTATAATATTAGTAAAAACAACAACATGGAGTTCAATATAATCTATGTATATATGTTTAAAGGTTACACCTGGTCAACGGTGACTAGGTCTCAAGAGACTGTAAAAATTGAGACACTGACCCATAATGAGTCAAGGCTCTCTCTTAACACCATGAAACCTGGCACCCTGACCAGACTGCTCAATTTATCTTTTAACCTCTGTTGGATTTTTTCATATCTTTATTCTGCTCACGGTATTCTACATCTGAATTTCCAGTTGCACACACAGGAGGTGGAAGTGATGTAAGCAACTGTGGGCTTACACTCCTAAATATGCCTTCTAGTCAGATTAGGAAAAAGAAAGTGGGAAAAAAAATCAAAGAAAACCAAAATAAAACATATCAAAAACTCTCTCAAGAGTGCTGTTGCTTGCATTTGGAGAACAGGTCTTGCATAGCAAACATCAGGAAAAGCCATTTTCAAAGGTTATCTGAACTCATGTTAAATAGTTGACTATTCAACCAAGCGAAAAATAGATCCAAAGGATGAAATAATAAAGCACCAGGGACAAAAGATCCACACACTATTTAGCAGAGAATGAGGCTGTCTATAATGGCAACACAAGCAGAGTCTCTTACAGTACTTTGAAAAAAATGATTGCAAGCAAATCCTTGTGAAACATCAACGTATTCTGTGACAGCTGTTTACAGTTCTTCCTTTTAAGCTGTTCACAGTTGTATGTCAGGGCAGTAATTTTAGGAAAAAAAATAAAGATCTGAATGCTTTTCCAGATACAGGCACGCACTAAAAATATACTCACCTGGAAATAAATGATAATGGTATTGTTGGGCTAAAAAGAGTTTTGTACAATGTGAATTGAAAGACTCTAACCTTTGAGTTTTCAGGTTTAGATACGCGTTATTTAATATTCAGAATTCATTTCCATGGTTTCCTGATAAGCCATTCAGAATGGCAATGTATAACAGTTGAGAGGGGAAGGACAGAAACAGAATACAGGACAAAGCATCTCCAATGTCTCCTGTTCCATTTCCAGAAAAAAATGCACAAGCTTGAAAACCCAACATTTTTTGTTCTGCTGAAGCAAGAAAGTGAGATTCTTAAAGGAATGTGTTTAAGATAAAGCTAGATACCTATCAAAAAAGTAGCATTGCTACATGTTTCAGATAGATAGCTTTTGGCGTCCATATCTTAATTTTTTTTTATCACAGTAATGCAGGACTTACATTTTTACGTATATATGTTGTTTTCTAAGCACTGAAAGGAAAAATATTTTTTTAAAAAATAATATGAATATTAAAAACATAAATTAAAAAAATGTTGCTATACTCTATCACTGTGTAAAACAGTCTTCAAAATCTCTGCGAAGCAGTGTAAATGAGGTGAGTGATAGCACAACACAGGTCATTTGGAACCTGTAAGGTCTTCTGTTGCATAAAGCAGATTGGAAAATGTTAACGTTTTTTCTTCCCAGGCTCCCTTTCACTTACATGGAAAGCAAAGCCCTATACTATGGAAGTGTTTTATTTGAATGGTATAGTTAAAGCCCTTGTAAGCAGCTGAAACAGCAGACTGAGTTAGACCCACTACAGCTTCTTCGTGTAAGAAAACAGGAAAATTATCTGTGCTTAATAGATTCTAGTTTCTTGCTGCTACCTCTCCCCGTTGACACTAATATAGGTGAGACATAGCTTATTACCTTGGATTTATGACTCCAATAATATTCTCATATGTCAACGAAGGAAGCTTGCCTTCCTAGACGGGAAACACAGAATAATACAGCTCTTTTAGGAGAAACCTTGCTGCTCCTCATGGAAAGATTTTGTTGAGGAAGCAAAGGCTTGAACAAAACCTCAGTTAGAGGCAGAGGGAGAACAGTACTTCTTTCAGCATATGTCTTGTTCTGAAATTTTGTACTTATGAGAGTTGTCTCAGTGACATGACACGATCCTTCTCTGAAGTGCAATAATATATACATCCAAAACATTAGTTTCTTAAAACTTAATTACGTATAATTAAGAAGAGTTATGACATCTTCTGACAAAATGCCTCACATGTATCTGTACAACAATGTCACAGAGTTAGTATCTGACAAATTTCTCTTACATGCAAGTATGGACTGGATAGACTAGAGCATCTTCAGGAAGATAAAATAGAAACTGAGAGAGTGGAAAGCTAGAAATTAAAATAATATAGGATAGACTAAAAACTGGCCATAAAGTTTTAACTGGGATATTCACTGAGTATTTATTGAACAATATTTTTCTCTAAACTCTGAGGCTGTTTTCCTAGGCGTCTCGTCTAACCTTGGCAGGCTGCCACATGCCCACCCAGATGCTCTCTAACTCCCCCTTCTCAACAGGACAGGAGAGAAAATAAGATAGAAATGTTCGTGGTTTGAGACAAAGATGAGAAGCCTGCTTAACAATTACTGCCTTGGGCAAAACAGGCTTGACTTGGGGAAAATTAATTTAATTTATTGCCAACTGAAATGGAGCTGGGTGATGAGAAACATAGGGAAAAAAAAAATAACGCAATACCTTCCCTTCACTCCCAGCGTTCTTCCAGGCTCAACTTCATTCCTTCACTCCTGATGTGGGGATAAACCTGCCCTGCTGTGGTCTTCTCCAGGGGCTGCAGGGGAGTCTCTGCTCCAGCGCCTGGAGCACCTCCTCCCCTCCTTCTTCTCTCACCTTGGTGTCTGCAGGGACATTTCTCTCACATTTTTCCTCACTTCTGACTACCAGGCAACATTTTTTACCCTTTCTTAAGTATATTTTCCCAAAGGAACCATCATCTTGTCTGAGGGGCTCAGCTGTGCCCTGCAGTGGGGCAGCTGGAGCCGGCTGGAGCCGGCTGTGTCCGGCACGGGGAAGGCCCGGCCTCTCCTTGCAGAGGCTGCCCTGCAGCCCCCGCTGCCAGCACCTGGGCACCTACAACAAATGCACCTCTGTATAGTCCTGGAAAACACACCTGATATATTTAACAAAAAAAAAAATAAAAAAGGAGGTGTTAACAAATATTAAGTGAATGAGGTTGACAAATTTATATTTAGCCAAATAAAAATGTACTTGTTTCATAGCACAGAGCTAGGCTGAGTAACAAGACAGAGACTCTTCCTATGTACTTGTAGAGAATTTTTCATATATTCTTCTGATTTACAGTCAACGTGAAAAATGAAATATTTATCTTTTTAAGATCTAGTTGAACTGCTTGAGCCAGAAAGGTTAAAAAAAGTTCAAGGAACAACCACATAAACAATTTAAGGCCATGATGTATGTAGCAGGTTCAAGGTGATAATGAGTAAAACTGCTAATCAGTGCCCACACATATTAGATAATAAATTCAATATGTTGAAATGGGTATTTGTAGTGCAGCAAACGTTAGTCTAATGATTGAATTAATCTCAACACAGACAAATTCTCGCATGCCAAATTTGTTTACCACATGACATGCTAATGAAGATAAAACCGGTAGGTCGTCTTTACCCTTATGAATTAAAAGTGTTATTTGGGAAGAGCTGAAAGGGCATTAAGTGGTAAAGTTTTGTCAGAGACACATGAAAAGATTGGAACAAACAGGAGATGGCAATAGATAAGGTACTCGTTCTTTATTACACTTCATATGGCTGAATAGAAATGATTTGATTAGCACAGTGTATCAAAGAACCTACTATGCAAAACAGATCTAGAAATAACCGTAATTAGCTGATCATTCTGGTGCTTCCTAAAACTGCATTTGTTGGATAAAGAGGAAAATCCATGTGTATCTGTGTACACACGGCTGGAATTTTAGATCTCTATGCTAATTAACTTTTTCTTCCTGATCATCAAACAAATGTGCTTACAATAACTAAGGACAACTTTCCTCAAATGTTTTGCCCGAACAGGCGGCACCTTGAAAAAACAAACAAGCAAACAAACAAACAAACAAACAAACAAAACCCCAACAATGAAAATAATTCTCTTTCAGAAATGTCCAGTTTTATTATAGGGCATCATCAACTATTACAGTAGAAAGCACTACTTTCAAGTTGCTTGCAGTTTGGCCCTTTAATACACAGATCAATGGCCTAGACTGACAAGTCTTTCAGAAGGCAGATTATCAGCAAAGCTGATCCTCAACTACCGAAAGAAGTTTAAGATTATGTTCTATTATTTATTTTCAGTTTCTTTTTTCAGTTGGTCATCTCAGCTATTTTAAACTGGGACTTTACTGAAGTATCATCTGGAGACATACAACTAGCTATACCAATCCACCCTTTTTTGAATGTGACTGGCTGATTCAAAGCTGTGGAATAAATGCCATGAAAACAAAAGCACTGTTAATGACTGAGGTAGACAATAAACCCACGTTTATAATCACTTATCTCTCCCAGTGGAAAAGAGATTCAAACTTTTTTAATCTAGTAAAACAGTTTGAATAATCCGATTATTTAATCTGTGCTAAGAAGTCATATCTGCCAAATTTATTTAAAAAAGAAATCCTGAACAACAGTATTTTGTCATCTTTACCACATTTTCCTAAGACTGAATATACCACTCTGTATGCCTACCAGGTTAAAGGGATTCATTTGCACATGACTTATACTTTAATTTCAGATGCATTGAACAGAATATATAGAAGTTACACATATCTGAGGAACTACTATCACATATGATATAAAAAAGAAAAGAAAAATCCCCAAATCCTGTTCTTATACTACTGCTAGTGTTAGCAGAGATATCCAATATGCAGCTATTTCCTCAATATATTTTGGAGGTCAGTGCTATCTGCTCTTAAGCATTACACCTGGCACCACGACAGTTTAACACCATGGGATAGTCTAAACATGCTTCTGAGATCTCACAGCCACAACCTAATTATACAGATTGTAATGGACAACCAGGGTAGAAAAGTAGAATACTGTTGTCAGTGAACTGCCAGATTTATGAGATGCCGTATACCTTGTAGCAGAATACAACATTGAGTAGGCTGACATCTTGTGATAGGCAAACATTTGACAAGACCAAAATGGAAGGAGGACGAATTAAGCAATATGACATTCATCTTTTCCCCCAACTAAGCATTCTCTGTCTCAATTTGGGTTGTTTTCCAGTTTGGTCTGGAATTTCGCAGTCTTCTGAGGACAAGCATTCTTCGCTTCAAGTTTGTTCAGTTGACAGAATGATTCATGGACATTTTTGAGCCATAAATAAAACAGCTTTCTGACCTTTGAGTAGCACAGAGCTGTTCTAAAACGTTTCCATGTACATGGAAGAATTACCTATACCAATGTCAGTTCCCTGGCACTCCGTTTTTCATATACCATGACTACGCTGTAGTGCATAATCTATCCAGCTGGCAGTTTACCTGACACCTTCCAAGCCATTCCACTGTCTGCCTCTCCAGTAACACCAGCCTAATCTCTTTCCTTTTCCTTCCCTGCACTTGTGGACAGAGTAGGCAATATCACCAGTCATTTCTGGACCTGCCCCATTGAAAAATACACTGTATCTTATCACCAACCCAAACATACAGATTTTTAAATGAAAGACATAATATATAGACAGACATCAACATGCAGAGCTACCAGGATTTATTCTTTTAGTGTGTGAAGACCCACAGCAGTCGAACTAAATTAGACAGAAGAGTAGAATAAACTTTTAGTCAAGCAAGTAAGGGAAAGATACAGACTCACGAAAGGTCATAGAAAATGTTTCTCCAAAAATGAGACTGTGGCTCATTAGTCTCTTTTGTACTAAGTTGTCTTCCAAAGGATTAAATTGTTATTTCTTAAACGTTTCTTTAACTTTAATTGTGCTTTTTATAAAGATTTCTTTTTCTTTACTCATGTATGCTTTTGTGGAACCAGCTGATCACCCCTACGTCCAAAAGTGAATAAAGCATGCAAAGCAACTTACTATTTGGCCATTCTAGCATTCTTCATTATTTTTTGCTTAACCAGACTTCTTTCAAAGCACAACTTTGTCATAATAATGTTTTCATTGTTCGCAAAATAACATGGATAAATTCACGAGTGTCTCTGAAGTTGTCTTTTTCATCCTATTCCCCTCTTCATCTGCCGTTTGCACAGAGAGCAGCTCAAAAATGCTGTCTGACTTTCATCATAGAAAGTAAGGATTAATAAATTTTTTTAACACCAAAGTATTTTGTTCTATTGCGAGGCATAACTCACAGGCTAGGCACTTATGTATGCATAATGTATGATTAGGGCTAAAGAGACTGTTTTTGTTAGGTTTCTCAGAAATTAACCGGACAGGCACCCAATGCCTAACACAGCAGTCCATATATTCAGAAACAGAGCTTGTGAGTATAGGCTCGTAGCTAGAATTTCTTGAAAATGTGAACATAAGAGTCTAATTAGACTGCACAGGGTATCAACAGAGCATAACCACTGATGCATCAGGTTATTTTTAACTATGCCTATCTTTATGATCAGTCATGCCATCTCTTTAAATGCTGAAGGGATGTTAAGTAGCCAAAGGTCAGTAACACTAGTAAACATCTAGATTACCTGAACATCTCCGTACCCTCACTGAACATGTTACGTCTATGCACATCAGTATGCATAGATATGCATATATTTGTCTCTTACAGCTGGCACAGTGACCTATATTCATCTATAACATGTGTTAGATATTTTCACTCTCCTGAAAAAAGTATCATTAATATGTCTCCAAAGTGTTGTCTCTCATGCAAGTAGAGATTTATATTATTAACTGTCTATTTACAACTGAAAACATATTATTTCCGTTCATAATGAAGCACTAATAGAGTACATGTATGTATAGTATAAAAAAAATAGACCTGGAGTAATGGCACGAAGCAACTACCTCATACTATTCCTTTAATTTCTCATGAAAAGAAATATATAAACTGTGAAACTATCATTCAAATGACTAATCCACTGTAGTGTGGATGATTATTTTTGAGTCATTTGGTTCCTCTTCTGAATGATCCAAGGAATCTGCAGTTAAATCAGCTGAAAAAGGCAGCCGTGCAGGGAAATTTTTGATTACACTTTTAATTTCACAAGCTAACCTACAAACGACTTTTAAATTGCTGGTAACACTACAGTACTACTAACCACCTACACATTTTTATTGAAAGACTGTAGCTACAATCCATTAGTTAATGACTATGCTGTGCTTGCCAGATCACATTCACACTCACAAAAACTAGTAGGTGGCTGGATTTCAAGGGCCTTGCAATAACACTACCAATTAAAACAAGCCTCTTTTTTGTTACATTTTTGCAAAACCAATACAATTAAAAAAAAAAAACCACCCAAAGACAACAAAAAAGAAAACCCCAAAACACCCCAATTGTATTGGCTTCTCTACTCAAAATAAAATCTATTTTGTATGCCTTTGCTGTGTTACAGTGTAAGTTTTTGGCAATATCGAAATATGTGTTTGCATATTTTAAGCACATTTTAACTGGCAACAACAAATGTGCTTTGACTAATAAATTGCTTTCCCTTAAATTTAGTAATTGACCGCTGCTCTTTAATACAGAAAGATTTGATAATGTTCAGAAAAAGCTAAAGATCAAAACTGGTCAATTATTCTGTCACACTGTAATGTCAGCCATATATATATATATATATATATATATATATATATATATATAAAACATAAGCAAAAATGAGGGACATGTAAAGTGATTAACAGGCACACTATGAGTTGTTTGGATCAAAAAAATATTCAATTATTATAAAGTTGAAAAGGTTTTCATTTTTTTCCACTTATTTTAGATGGATGAATCATTTATATCTGATGCTTTTACTTGATATAAAAGTATGTCTCCAATACCTATCTCCATGACATTTTTCCACAAATCAAGCTATGCAGTATACACTTCAGTACTGTTTAGTAAGGAAAAAGTAAAAGAAAGACGTTATTAAATCTTTCTTAATTAAGTTAAATACTTTCTGTAGATCTTGAAGACAACACAGATCTAATCTAAAGGAGTAACTGGGCATATCACCAAGAGAGCAAAAAGAATCCCAAACGGTAGCCACATAGAATTTAATTTCAAGTTTTATCTTGAAAATGACATTTTTGTGGTTTTTATAGGTTGAAGAACTTTAAAACTGTCATAAATATGCTGGGAATATATAAGCATGCTTAAATGGTAGTTCAGTAATGTAAAGTTGTTTAAAACTATCGGTGAGTTGGCCCATGGAGAAAGAAATACATGTTATTAAACACTATGTCTACATTAACTGTAAGGAGCGTACTTCTGACACAACTCCCCTAGTCATCTCCACTTGACACGCTGGGGTTTGTATCGTGGCACTCTTTTGGTGCACAAGGATGGGATTTCATTTGGATGAAATGAAACAGAATTATTCTCCAGTAACTAAGGGACATTCAGTCCATGGGACCACATAAGGTCCCACATATGAGGTAAACTTCATATCCTTAGCACCAGCTGCTTCACACTCCGACCTGTTCCGAATGTGCTGTATACTACTTCCTAACATAGCTATAAACACCCTGAGTAAGGCATAAAAATAATAGATAGATAGATGCCAGAAAGGATTTTTTCTACTTTCACCCAAAGATGACCACCTGTTACTAAAGAACAAATATTTTTTTAAAAAATGTTTTGGTCATGTAGCATGGGTTTTATATTGAAAAACTTTTTGTTAAAATTGCAAATTTTTCTAAACCTCCTGAAGGGTTAAAGTATTATTTATGTCTTTATTTATCTATTTAATTGATTGTAGATGGGAAAAACAAGGTTTCAGGCTTTGGTAAAGATTTTTCACGTATTTCCATTTTCTTGCCAAAGATAATATGTCCGAAGTTCGGTCGCTTATGATGTTACCACATCTGGATGACTTCTCTTCAGAAAGTATGCCTTCACCTTGGCACCAAAGAATAATCAAATGTAATATGATGTGCACGGTAAACACAGCAAGCATTCTATTATTATTTTCACTCTCCCTACTTATCTTCTTTTAACATATATTCACCTGGATCAGTATGAAAAGGGATAAAGCTTTAGACTAAGAAAAAATTCAACCATTATTCCTATTTCTAGAAAATTTACTTATATATGTTTCAGACTGTAAGTATAAATCCTTATTTGATTTCAATTTACTTAGTCCATCTTTCCTCCCCCTCCTCCTCTTGTTTAAGACAAATGGATCAAGTTTATGCACAGAAATATAAAGCATTCGTTGGGAAGGCAAATATTTGACAGAAAAGAGAATATTCGTTACCTGTATAACAGATAAATTTCAAAACTTATTTAGGGAACCTCCCTTCATATGCATGGTTTTCTCCTTACATTTACAACAAAGAAGCAAACATAAAATCTAAAAATAAAACCAAAACCACAAAGCCATAAAATAAGTACAATAAACACAACGAATACCTAGTCTCTGAAAAAGACTAGGTCAAATCTGAAGACACTGATATGTAACAGAATTTCTTAAGATGGCAGAGTTTTTCTACCAAAGGAATAGTTTTCCTTCTTGGAAAGGAAAAGCTTATCAAGCTATTTGCTTTAAGGAAGGAACTCAATATCCTGTGACTGGATTCCATGAATGTCCCATATGGTCATTCTTAAAGAGACAGTCAAAATGCAAAATCTTCATNGAAGACACTGATATGTAACAGAATTTCTTAAGATGGCAGAGTTTTTCTACCAAAGGAATAGTTTTCCTTCTTGGAAAGGAAAAGCTTATCAAGCTATTTGCTTTAAGGAAGGAACTCAATATCCTGTGACTGGATCCCATGAATGTCCCACATGGTCATTCTTAAAGAGACAGACAAAATGCAAAATCTTCACTTCAGGACATGCTATTTTTCAAAATGGCGTGAGACTTACGCTTCTTACCAGTCAATATTTGGTCATTGTTTGGAGGAAGGAAAACTGACTGGAGAACAAACACATTATTGGACATCTTTCTTTAGAATTGTGCTTTAAAAGATAGCGTGTTTTAACTTCAGTCATACAAAAAAAGAGAATGAGGAAAGTATGCAAATAGATATTTGCATTCAATTAGTACTGTAAAAATGAGGCAGGAAATTTAAAAATGCCCTTTTCCTTGAAAAATGTTACATACAGGTAAGTAAGAAAGACTGTTAAGTCTCCCAAAAGATAAGAGTATTCCCTTAGCACAAGAATACTTGAGATTCATCTCAACACAAAAGGTTGGATTTGTTGGAATCAACTAAATTTAGGTGTCTAAGCTTCCCCCATACACACTGGCAATCTAGTCAATATAGTCTAGAAAACTATGCCGCTCGCATTATAGACACACACATTTGGTAACTGAATGGGTCTCTAGACTCAGTTATGGTATTGACTAGGTCTCCACTGACTGTAATTGGAGCTCACCTAGGCTACCTAACTCACATCCGAATGAGTTATAGATACATAGACAGGTTAAATACAGAACAGCTGCACTCACACCAGTAGTCACCTAAATGTGCTTACTTCTTTTTGAATGAATCTCAATCTAAATCTCACTTCTCCCTCCTAATCCTAATGCCAGTTTAGAAATAGCCCGGGGTACCTAAGATATTTGCATGTGGACATCAAACATGAAAGAAGGGAGCACAGTTACCAAGAGGTAGGATACCTCAGGGTATTTCAGGTAGAACCAGATGCCTATATATAACAAATGATTTAAGCCCTACACATCTACATTCTGGAGCTAAATTCTATCCCAAATGTCTATATGTGAGTTTGATGTTTGAGTTCCTGTTACACTCACTAGAATTATGGTGAACGGATTCTAGAGTGAAATTTAGCCAACCTGTTTTAAGTATCTGCTTTAAGATTAAATGAAAGCTCTAACGCTCAACAAATTGAAAAGGGAGCTTAGACACTTAGCATAAAGTTTTAGATCTCTACATGTAAGCATCCAAATTCATGAGTCTATAATATGGAGCTGAGTTCAATCATTAATGTCTGGAACTAACATATGTTTCATTCATAACCTGTGGTGGGACAGAGGCACTTCTCTATGAAATTTACTTGACCAATTTCATATACCTGCCTTGGGAGCTAAAGTGCTTCCCATATATACCTTCTTTCCCTGCCCATGCAAAGTACAGGGCTAGACAGCCCAGTGGTCTGGTCTTATGACTTTATTATGTTCTTACGAAGCCTACCATGGTTTATATCTTTCTATGTAAAGACTGTTTAGACGAACTAGTGTAGATATTGAGTCTCAATATAGTTGTCTTATAGTTGCTTTTGGTGTAATTTCAGATATCTTTTCATTACTCTGCCTGGTTTCCCATAGAAAATAGCTCCGGTGGCATATATGCCAGATGTGGCTGTATTACATACCCTATGGCATCACAAATGGCACTACATTGTTATGTTTACGCAACTGGATTAGAAATCAGTAGCTTGAATTGTACATACTTATGTTTATTTTGGTTTCTATACATGATATCCTACCATAAATATACATGTTTATAATTCATTTACCTTAGAGAATACAAATTTTACTTTCCTTCTTTCTTCACATCTGTACTGCACAGGGGTTTTTTTGCAAGACAAATTTAATTAATTCATAGGATTGCAGAATGGTTGAGGCTGGACGGGAACTCTGCAGATGGCTGAGTCCAACCTCTCCGCTCAAATCAGGGTCTAGTTCGATTTTCAAAATGTCCAAGGAGAGAGACTCCACAATCTCTCTGGGAAATTTGGTGCAGAGTTCTATTGCCCTGTCATTAAGCAAGTATGAGTGTTATTTTTTCCTTATGTTTAAACAGAATTTCTTTGTATTTCAGTTTGTGCCCATTGCCCCTTCTTCTTTCATTTGGTATACCACTGAGAAGAGTCTGGGTCTATCTCTACTCTCCTTCCCCACACACATTAATAAGATCCTCCCTAAGCCTTCTCTTCTCCAGGATGAACAGTCCTCTCAGCACCTCCTCATATGACAGATGTTCTAATACCCTAATCTCCTTTGCAGCCGTTTGCTGGATTCGCTCCATATTTCCATTTCCCTTCTGTACTGGGGACCCCAGCACTGGACTCGACATTTCAAATTTATCACACCAGTGCTGAGCAGAGAGGAAGGATCATCTCCACCAACCTGCTGGCAACACTCTTCCTAATGCAGTCCAGGAGGTCGTTTTCTTTTCTTCAGGGGTGCATTTCTGGCTCATGGTCAGTTTATTGTCCACCAGGACCCCCAGTTCTTTTACTGCAGAGCTACTTTCTAGTCAGGCCCAAGTCTGTGCTGATGCAATGAGGTTATTCCTCCTGCATGGCGTTATTCCTGTCATTGAAGCCACCAGCAATTCTAATTCCACTTGCAATTTGCAACCACTTGAATGTTGAAATTAACAATTCCATGCTAAACTTGACACCTTTATTCTCACAACTATATTCTTTCTTTTAAACAAGTAAGTACTTGCCATTGTGAATAGGAGTTCCACTGCTAAGATTGTATTACAAACGGAACGTGACACATTAGAAAATGAACCTGAGTATCAATGTAAGAAAGAGCCATAGCTGGCAATAATAACTTTCATTGAATTTCAGAAAAAGCAGCCTCAAAAATCTCAAACAAATATTGCCGTCATAATCACACTATCACGCTTTTAAAAGGCGCATTGTCTCGAATAGAGTTATCTGATAGAGCACCTAGAATGCTAATAAAGTCCTTGTAATATATTTAACCGTGATTAAAGATATATGTGTTCAGTTGTGCTTTCTACTTCTCATGGAAAGTCTCTGAAGAACAGAAAAATCTGTTGCTGTTCTACTGCTAAAAAGTACTGCTAAATAGCATGCTCACACAGCATGGAAAAGTACCCACTCAGGCCAAAACAATGAATGATAGAGAGAGAAACTGATTTTTTAGAAGTCTGTGATTTAGAAGAGTACTGTTTTATTTTTCTTATTGTGAATATTTCACTTGAAACTGTTGACTGTGTAATTTATCTGCAAGCATGATAGAAAGGACTGAATGATTCACTGTTCTTTTGTGTTCTGGCCAGATATGGGACCAATATTCAAAAAAGAAAGAAAGAAAAAAGTGCTCAAGAACAAAAGATTGCAACATTCAAAATACTACAAAGAACTAACCAATTTGTTACAGATCCAAGATGACTTGAGCAACATGTCTAAACTATGGACACCAAAAATCCAGCTTATCAAATAAAAGGTGAACATTTGATTCAGTTGAAGTCAGTAAGCACCAGAATACTGTTTCCTCTGTCACTGAAGACCATTAAATTAAGGAAACATTCTGAAGCATATGGTGTAGATACAAGCAGAAGATACCCACTTTTTTGGAAGCTATTGGCTAAGATTTCTGACCTGTATTATCCAGGAGACTGTACTAGCCAAAATAGTCCCTTGGGCCTCAAATATCTATATATTTCTGGAAGTCAAAGACTTTCTGTTGCCAAAGGGCTCTACAGTCTCATAGGCAAGAGCTAGACACCAAAGATAAATGCCTTCAGACTGAGAATACGATACCCACTTTAACACTCTGGTGCGTTAACCTTGGCTGGCTGCCAGGTGTCCACCAAATGGCTGTATCACTCCCCCTCCTCAGTAAGACAGGGGAAAAAAATAAGATGAAAAAACTTGTGGAATGAGATAAAGACAGCAAGATCACTCACTGATTACTATCACTGGCAGAACTGACTCCACCTGGGGAAGATTTAACTTAATTTGTGGCCAATTAAAAATAGAATAGGATTGTGAAAAACAAGAAAAATAAAACTACAAGCACCTTCCCCCCACCCCTGTCTTCTTCCCAGGCTTAACTTCGCTCTTTCATTTCCTTCTCTTCTGACTCCTCCTCGCTCCTGTTCCCTGCTGAGTGGTGCAGGGGGACAGGGAGGGAGAGCTGCAATCAGTTCTAACACTTTGTCTCTGCTACTCCTGCCTCATCACACTGTTCCCCTGCTCCAACATGAGATCCCTTCCAAGGGATACAGTCCTTCACAAACTGCTCCAGAGTGGGTCCTTTCCATGGTTTGCAGGCCTTCAGGAACAGACTGCGCCAACGTGGGTCCCCCATGGGCTGCAGATCCTGTGTGGGCTCTTCACGAGCTGCAGCTTCCTTCAGGGCATATCTACCTGCTCCAGTGTGGGGACCTCCATGGGACGCAGGGGACACCACGGTCTTCTTCACCTCGGGCTGCAGGGGAATCTCTGCTCCCGTACCTGGAGCACTTTCTGCCTCTCCTTCTTCACTGGCCTTGGTGTCTGCAGGGTTGTTTCTCACATTTTTCTTACTCCTCTCTCCTGCTGTGCAGCTTTGGGCAGTAGTGGGTCTGTCTCACACGGGGGCAGCCGCTGGTCTCTTTGCATAGAAACACACACACACATGCCCCCAGAGCCCCAGCACCCCCATCCTTGCCATGCAATAAATACAGAATGAAATAAATAGAGACTTGATTTAAGAAATATTGTGTGAAGTTCTATGCACTGTGCTATGACAGAGGTTTGGCTAGATAATGATAATTCTTTAAAACAAAAAAACCCTGTGACTCTCTGTAGTAGATTTGGGCTTACTGTGATTAGAAGAAAAGCATTCTCATCTTGGATGGCGGCAGCAGCTACAAAGTTCAAGACACATTAGGTGCTTGTCTTAGAGAAGCAATGGGACAAATTCCCCGCTCGCTGACCACTGAATGGCTATGTCATCCTAATTTACACTCCAACTAGCTTTGGAGTATGGGGGAAAAGAGAGCAGAACAGGAACAGATGTAGCACAGTGGCTTTTCTAAACCAAGACAATTTTTAAATCCTCACTGTAATGAGGCAGCAAAGAGATGGAAAGAGATAGCAATACCTCTTATGCCTCTGTCGTACTTCAGGCACAGCCAGCAACAAAGAAAGAACCATGCAGCTGCTTGCTGCAGGTCTCAACAGCCATTTCTTTGCCTCGTCCCCTCCTTAAATAGGTTATCACAGAGGCCCATCTATTGTCTCTGAATGTCTCTGCCTCAGCCTAAGGAGGGGCCGACTTGGAGCTGGGGGAGCTTTGAGCAGCTTCTGACAGGGGCCACCCGTCCGTGTAGCCCCTGCCCCTGCTACCAAAGCCCCACCGCACAGACCCAATACAGCCTCTCAGATTTATCTTTTTAAAGAAATAAGCACATGGGCTAAGATTGAATTCAGACTTCAGACTATTTTATAGCTCTTCAGTAGGCTAATTCTCCAACCTGACTCCAGTTTTTCTTACTCCTACTTGCCTGTAGCTAAATGTGACAGTGTTAGATTCTGTGTGAGGTATGAACTTGTGTTTAATGAAATGGAGGAAATGACTCAAAGGCAAATGTTCTTATTTTAGTTCACATAGAGTCTCATACTATGAAAACACGAGAATAACTATGGACAGTGATTTATCTAGAGCTAAAGCGTTAACAGAGTAACATTTCTTCCTACACCTTAGGATGTTCAGCTATGGACTCCAGTATTGCCAAATATGACAAGAAGCTCTTGAGGCAGCAAAATGAAAGGCAGGATTAAGCAGAGGGTATGCCCGCAAGGTTAAACCATCATCACCCACTGGGTGTAATGATAGTGACACTGTAAAACCAAAGCTCCTTGCATGAAAGGCTTAGCTTCTCCACATGGGACCCCATCATATGACCAAGTGTAATACAAGACAGTCTTGCTATTACTCTGAACTTTAATCATAATTAAACCACTGCCACAGAGATATTCCTACTTATTACTGGAATTATAGTATGATTTAATACCCCTGACATCACTTGACTAAACCATGGTAGTATTAGGTCTATTAAAAGATGTGAACTCGGGTATTTATCAGCCAAATTTATCCATACAATTTTTAATGTACTGGAAATAAAAAAGCTATCCACAAACAGTATTATTGGTAGACAGCATTACAACATTACTTCCAAGAACATGGAATTGCTTTGGAATTTGTAATTAATAACTTAGGACATAACAGAATATTCTACTTAATTTGAAGTAAAGTGAAAACGATGACAAAAACAGTGGTTTTGTTAAATTTTTGCTACAGCTCCCCATCTTTATAAAGCTGTTGCTTTGCTATAAGTAACATACATTGAGACTACTTATTAATGAGATGTAGAAATTAGGTAAGCATTTACTGAGCTTCATAAACATACATCAGAAGACATAAATATTATATTTCTGTCTGGTTTTAAACCATTGGAATTATTGCATAGATTCGTCCACAGTGTATAGTAGGCTTTCTCCCCAGAGCAGTTCTAACACCCCATTACATATATGCTATTCCTTTTTATCTCTTTGAAGAAAAATGAATCACATCCACAGCTTGCAGCTATCAAAATATGATTAATCAAGCATTTTTATGGAAGTGCATTTTCCCCCTTCTTTACACTAGGAGGCACATTTTTCCTTCATACAGTCCTATCGCACAGCTCTGCCACATGAAACCCTTAGATACGTTAACAATTCCAATCTAAATTTAAGTCCCTGACAACCTTTACTAAACCTCAGTGAAAGAAGAATTCTTCACTAATAAGGTTTGGGGTTCTTATACGCAGATCAAAACCACACTTACAGGAATGAAAAATAACATTCTGCACCTGACTGCTGGGAAACAAAAACATAGTTTTCCTTTGACTGATTACTGAAGAAGTAATTCACATTAAAATACATCAGACAGCTGTACACTTTCAATGTAACTGATGATAAAGATGTTTATGTTAAAAGTGCACTTCCTGATACACACACTTAAAATTGTTAAAAAGGAGGATTTTTGGTCATAAGAGAGACTATAAAGTCATACCAGTAAACACAATTTCACAGTGACCTTTTTTTTTAGTTCCTAAATAAACTTGATGTTTTAGAATTCTTATCTGATATACTGAAACATAAAGAACATTAATCAGCTGACTGATCTTTGGACTATCTTCCTTTAGTTTTTATGGGAAGCGTAATATACAGACCCTCTGAATGCAAAAGATAGTGTTCATCTGGAGAATATGTGTGGTCACACCAAAGCATGGTTCAGATTATTCAAAAACATTAGTTTTTAAGAGTTTACAGAATCTCCTTTTCAGCATGTGCCCTGTTTTGTTTTCTTGGATTTTTTTACAGACTCTCAACACCGTAACATTTATAGTCTTTCTCTTTTTTTTTGTTATCATGGTGACAAACAATGTAGCCAGGTTGTATCATGCTGCTTTCCCTTTGTCTTGGCCCATGCTTCTGGCAAACTCATGGTCAGCAAGGCAAGGCTGAGGTTGTTAATCATTGCATTCAAAGGCAATAAAATGTCGTAACATACATGAAGCTTGCCTTACAAATCAATATTGCACGCAAAATTAAATAAACATAAACATGACTCTTGAATAATGGAAATTCCTGTAGTAAATTTGAATTACTTGTTGTTATTATCATTTAATAATGCATAACAAAACCACAGTGCTGGTGTCACTCTGTAGCGTTGTGTTGTTTTTAAACATGGTGAATTGGTACTCACTGACAGAAGAATTCTTACAAAGCATATCAGGATGTGAAAGAGCCAAAGATGAAATATAAGGAAGCTGCAAGTGACAGGTTAACATCATAGTCCTCTGACAATCAATTAAAACTGATCAATTAACAATGGTGAAATTGAAGATATCTTAGCACCCTGAATGAAACCCTCAGGGGTTAAAAAAGACTCTATACAAAGAAGACAGTTTTGAGTGATGCAAACCAAACCTGGACTATACACATCACTACTAAAGTTCTTATAAATTTTACGTTTTACATTCTATTTCTATCTTGTGGCCTTTCCCTCCCAATCACAGCGACAGTGTGAGCCTGACAATGCTAGTGTTTGGTGTTTCTCTTCATTTCAGTTTCCCCCAGCGAGAGATATTGCTGTTCTAAGATTAGACAGATGAACATACTCTCACTGTGTAGGTTTCTTTCATTAAATCATGTAATTGTAGCTCTTGTGTCTTGTAGAAGGTAATCATTGTCAGAAAATATGGCCATAAGGTTTCTCATATCTTTGTGTAATAAGTTATCAAGACTTTTAGCTTTTTTTAACCCCTATTTCAGGTTTTAAAGACCAGGGCCTTGGTCACTCTTCAAATATAATTAAAATAGCAACATACTAATATTGAGAAACAACGGCTGCGGTTTTTTTGCACATAACTTCACAGTGTACAATAATAAACAACACAATTCACTGAGCATTAAAGCCATTAACCAAAATTGCGCTCACTACGAGGCAAAGACTATACTGTCAAGATTAACATCATATTCCATGAGAAAACCTTTACTTAGAATGAACTTTCATAAAAATACAGTGGGACAAATCTGTATTTTTTGTGCATACTTTATTCTTGGAGATCATTAGAAAATGTTCCCGCAAGCACTTCTCTTTCTCTTCAGTTGAAACATTTAAAACCAAAATAAAATACTGTTCTGCAACATTCACCATGCAACACTGGCAGCAGTACGTGCACATGGTAATACTGCTACTCTCCACTAAGAACTTTTCCTTACCTTATAGTTGCAACTTTTACCTTAGCATACCCCAAGTATTTTCATAAACAGCAATCCCTTAAACAGTCACTGAAATGAAACTACCTCTACTGTTAAATACAACTATTTACCTTTCCACTGCAATATAACTAGAAATTCAGTTTAGAAGTGTCAAAGAATATGTTGCAATGATATTATGTCAGTTATTTTAAAATATGTAAATACCGACAAAGTCTTGCCCAATCACTAGACAGCAATTTTCTCTTCTGAAACTGCCACAGGATGGTCAATAACCCAAAATTGCTTTAACGTCCATTTCACATCTCATCCAAAAACTTGTGCCTCCCAATAGCAAAATAACTTTTGACACGATGCCTAGGCAATAACTTGATACTCAATCAGATACAAAAGTCAAATCCATCTAATGGGCAGCATCACTCCCTTCCTGCCTTGTGTATTCTTAGGATGATTCTGTCACAGTGATGACCACTATCATTCCCTTAGTTTCTGAGAGTTGCTGAGACATGGAATGCACTATTTCAATGCCTGTCCTAGTTCAGTCTGTTAAACGTGAAAAGCCTATACTTCAATACTTCACTAATCATCAGTACAGCTCGATGATTAGATTTTCATAATTTTATCATGAATTTAGGATCCCCAAGTCTAAACTAGGTGTAACCACATACACAAAAACTTTTCATATAGCTTTTAAGAACACTTATTCACTCTGACCAATCTTCTATCAGTCTCTGTATTAGGTAGATCATGATTAGTACACTACCTCTGGCACACAAAATTTCTAAAACCACATTTTTAGTAACTTGGTATAAAGTTTACTAAGCCCATTTTTCCTAACTCTCCTGGAGGATTTTTATGTCACATTTTGAAGTGATGTGCAATTTAGAGTCGGTGAAGCCAATGTGACAGTGCCAACATGCAATGCTGCCTTAAAACTCCTCTCTGATCTTGTTAAATCTTTCACACGTCTCACGTGGTCAGAGAATTAACAGGATAATTCCACTTAAGCTCCTTGCTTGCTTAAGCAGACGTACATTCTTGCTTCAGAGTCAATCCATTCATAGCTGCTATTCTTCTATAGTTCTTTGTGTTTCTACAGATTTAGAGTTTAAGCCCATAGTTCCAACAACATCTCTGTTTTGGTAAAGAAAATAAAATACAGGTATCATATTCAGAAAAAAAAAGAAAAGGAAATAAAAAGGAGAAAAGGGAATAGGAGACAAGAATACAACTCTGAGACAGTAAAGCATTTCAAATGGTTTCCTTCTTCACAGAGTTTCACCCATCACACCCTCTCGATCTTCCCATAAAAAGCAGAAGAGAAATGTTTCTAAGGTCAATATTCTGCAGTTCACGTTCTCATCTATCATGATGTAAATGTCATAATTCAGATCCAGCTCTGTCCAAATGAGAACATGGACCTTAATACTGTTCATCAGATCCCAAGGCTACCTTCTCTCGTGGTTTGTACAGGCCCAGTGACAATTTAATCACAGTTACAAAAGGGAGAAATGGCAAAGGGAGAAACTAATTCTTATTTCTGTACTCCTGGGATGCAAGAGAACTCAAGTTCAATTACCTTCCAAGAGCACAGATAAGACTTTTAACCTTTGTCTCCACATTCTAGATGGAAAACAAGAGGCTTAAGGGCAGTGTTACTGCCACCTCCCAGTTTTCCGTATGTCCAGGACTCCACGTTCCAATGCCAAAATGCTAGTCGTAGTATTGGCTAAGACTTCGCTTCATTTTTTAGTGCTGACTGTCACAAAAACACCGCAAGAATGTAAATGTATTATAGAGAAGGAAGTAAGAAGAAAAGCAGGAATTCCCAAACCAGATAAACTGTACATACTTAATATTGGTATGAAAACGCATATGCGACAATTCCAAAAGCAGAACATCATGCCATTCCAACCTAACAAGGAAACCCTGTGTTTCTTGCTCTTACAAGGGAGAATTGTAGACATGCTATAGAAATTTGGAGTGTGCAAATTTTTCAGTGCTTCACTGATTTACCGATTTCCATGTTAGTCTAACAGATAGTGCAACCTCCATGTCCTTGCTCTTTAAATGAGCATTTCAAACTACTTTCCTAAAACAAAGTCCAATCCTAAATGGCAACAGCACCACAACCATCAAGAAAAGCTTGCTACCTTGTAGAACTTCCTTCTTCCCAGCTGTTCTCACTTACTGTGCAATTTGTATAATGCTGTTTTTTCTCACTGGATATATTTTTGTTTCTACAGTCAAATTACAACATGAGGCACGTCAGGCAAACTACATTATTTCCCATCAAGCTTTATGAGCTAACATGACCAAATACTCATGCACACGCTTAAAAACTTCTCTACCATTGCAAAGCTCAAAGGGATGAAGAAGAAAGTAACTGAGTTACTAAAGCAACTCAGATAAGCAGAGCACTGTTGGTGACTCACCAGAGTTGGGGTCGGAGTTGCCGTCAGCTTCAGTCCTCTTGTCTGGTGAAGCCTGGTCATAGAATTCGTCCTGCGGCTGAACCAGAGGGAGAGGGTGTGAGATCAGGGTTCCACCACCCACCGGCTCGTGGTCTCCCAGACCACTGTCACTGCAGCTTTCCTGGGAGCCATCAGGGAGGTGAAATGTAACACGGCGCTGGGACTACAAAGAAGAGCACAGGACACGCTGATTAGTGCTCTTCTTTTCTGTTCTCCTGACTCTTTTTTTTTTTTTTTTAACTTTTGATATACAGGTAGGTTCCTGATAATGCTTACGAGGCAATTGTTATTATTGTGTTTGCTTGGGTTTGTTTTTTTTTCTTTTGGCTTGCTTTTACAGCAACCCAGGGAAGATGGCAGGCAGGAGAGCCAAATTTCAGAGGTCTGCACATGCTTATCTGTGAAGTAAGCTTCTCTTAAGAAAGTGATCAGAAGAAAGCCATATTTCTCATCATTTTAAAAGCATGATCTATAACAACTCACTCTGAGAAGCAGAAACCATTGCAAACTATGTTATGAAAAGCAAATTACATCAGAAAATGTAATAAGTATATATTTCTGAGGTTAAAACCTGTATTATCACTGTTCATACCGAGAAAAAAAGTCCATCAAATCAAACAAACCAATAAAAACGGTTGTCAACTTCCAGACGTAGAAGGATTTATAAATATGTATCTATAAGGTTCATTAACTGATACCAGTTATCTATCTAATACGGATATTTAAGATCGATAATATATCTTTGAAATCACAGTGGTCAGCAAAGAATCACGGAATGCAATGCTAGAATACGCAATTATCACTCTGGCAAGAGAAATAAACAGCACGTACTTTGTCCAAAACAACACAGCGAATAAGAGCCAGAATTAAAAATTTTCCAAAATAAAAATAAAAAAAAAAACCTGCAGTGTACTCTTGGTTTAGTTAACCATTATTGGTTTTTAATCTCACCTGGAGAAATAACTTGACTTTGTGAATTATGGCCGCAGAATGATACAGTGATTCCCCATGATCTCCAGAGCCGACAGCACTGCTGTGAATTGTTCAGCAACCGCGACTGTGGGATTCATGAAAGGAATATTACAGATCCTCGTGGATCAAGATACTGCATCTTTGAAGCACCAGAAACAACTAGTTCAAGAGCATCTCAAGGCAGTGGTTAAATTAAGTTAAGCATATCTTCCCACAAAAAAGAGTTTCAGCAACAGGCATCCTGAGTGATCTGGTTAGCCAGATTGGTTTAGAATAAGGAAAACATCCATAGAGTTTGCTGTAAACTTAGTTTAGTGGTTACTTTTTTTATCACAATCATCCATCTGAAAGTTGTGGGTTATGTCTAAGCTAAAAATTCAAGATTTCTACAGAGCTGGTAGAGAAAGGAACATCAGGAAGATACTACAACAGGTATCTTCCATTAGTTACCTATTTTTAGGTAGCTAAAATCAGATGTCCCGTATCCATGTCAAAGGCAAGTAAGTTTTCCTGAAATCAATGGAAAAAACATCAGGCCTTGACTCTCCTTTTTTTGCCATGATTCTCTTTTTTTCACACTTTTTTTTTTAATGAGGAAAACTTAAAGTTAATAGTACTAACTGTATGTTTGCTTATTAAAAACTATTTGTTAATGGTAATTACTACCATTTTACATGATGATCAATATCCTCTATGAAGTTTCTTTTTATTCATGTCCCTTGGGTGGACATAGATAGTTGATTAAGTTAATTTTGGATTACTGTGTAATTCAGTATAGAAATAAATGTAATGTTATTTCCTCTTGGCTGTGATTTTATAATTAGCATTTTGCTTTTAAGTTCCTTTCCTAGCTTTAGGATTAGAATCCAGCTGTAGCAAAACCAAACAGATCCTCTGAGTCATTGAGTTGTGTTCGCTTACAACAGCAGAGGACCTAACTCTATATACTATCACTAAGCAAATTTTTACCTCACAATTTGTTACTTTTTGTTACAACTTTTTCATTCTAGAATTGCCACCCTGAATATTTTTTTTTTATTTGCTAGCAGGCTTTTTCCCTTTAATATGAACAAAATAGAAATATAGCTAACTACACAACTTAAAATCTTCTCTTCCTGCATTTCTTTTCAGTAACCCAAATATTGAGATCTGTTTTTCCAAAGAATATATCTCACTAGTAAAATCAGTAAGAGGCATTGGGAAAAGGAGATTATTTTCATTGTTTTAAACTAAAAGGCTCTATAAGAAAATATGAATGACTGAGAAAATAAATCCTTAAAGTAAGGAGGAGTATGAAAATTTCAAGATTCTGCAAAATAATCAAAAGTCTGTAATTAATTAACCTCCTAAATAAACAGACAAACACATAATTACAAAAATGTCCAGTTTCATGAGTTATGTCGTAAAAATACTGATCTTGGGTAACAAAAGCTCCTCATACTAACCAAAATCTGCTCTGACTCTCTACTAACAGGTGACCAGTCAGCCAGTAAAAGGTCACACACCTAACACTAATATACTGGCAACTTTTTAGCAGATTGCTATAAATTTTTAAATCCATACTTTAAACGATAAGAAAAAATATATCAGCTTGGCTTTCTGAGCCTCTCACTGAGGACCTCACAAATCATAAAGGATTATAAAAAAATCTAAAGGTCATGTAAACAGTGATCCAGTTCCAGAGATGATGAACGGACAGCATGCAGCCCATCAAGAAACTTTGGACTAAGCTGTGCCATCAAAACATCGAGCGAAAAAACCTTCTACAGAGACAAAGCAAATGTTTAAGATTAGGTATATCATATTAATTGCAAGGGAAGGCTGTCACTCGACCTACTAGGAGCTTATAAGGGTATTAACTGATGTGACGTGTGGCCGCCTCCTCCAGCTGCCCTGGTCCAGAACCCTCCTTGCCTGGATGCTGGAGCCCAGCCCAGTGCCTGGGGGCCTGGGGTCTCTGCCCAGGCTGAGGGATGCCTCTGCCACTTTCTCCTGTGCACTAGCAAAGCTGCTGCAGTACCAAGGTTGAGCACGTACCCCAGACACACACACAGAGGACACTGAGATGACGATGGCTGTGGCTCCACAGATGGCCACAGACAAGGCACTGCCCCCGGTAGCACCCACGTTGAGGACTCACACAAGACACAGGCACAGCCAGCCACGTCCCCTCCTCCTCTTGGGCTGGCAGAGGCTGAAGGTCACTAGTGCAGCACACACACCACACTCTCCAAGTTCACAAGCCCACACATGTTCACAGATCCCCTGAGCACCAGCATGGTGCCCCTGCCCGCCCGGCACCCGTCCCCAGATCCCAGCCCCCCTTACCCACCCTACGGGTCCCGAACTCATCAGCTGGTCCAGCTGGGTGCTCGCTGCGAACACGCAGCACTCACATTCGCCCCACAGGCACCCCACTCTTGTGAGTCCCCCCAAATAGCAGCATGGACTCTCCACCCACCTGATACTCCTGCCCAGAACCGGGGCCTCCTACTTGCCAGCAAATCCACATGCACACCGCACGCACACCTGGTTTGGGGAAGGTACAGACACTTGCCCCAGCAGCCAGCACCCGGCACACACGCTGATCCCCTCACTCGTACACTGAGTTTCTACTCTCTACAATAGTATCAGGGACTCTTCTTTCAGAATAAAACCCTACAACATGTTCAGACTATATTTGCGTCTATCTACTCCCTCGTGCAACCAAATGCAGCTTTGAATACTTTTTACCTAAAGACAGAACCAAGTTATTCTGAGTAATGAGGTTTATAGCTGGTACAACACTGGGACTAATGATAACAAGTAATTACAATTTTAATTATGCTGCAACATATGCAGGATTATATACAGCATGAGGTAGGGTTATGGTTCAGGTCCACAACACTTGGCTAAAATTCAAATCTAAAATCTGTGACATATTCAATCATAAACCATCATTTGGGAAGGGGGAAATACGGGTTTTCTTCAGGTCCTGAAAAACATCCCATCTTTACTTTTAATCAGCAAATATCACATCATTGTTATGTGTAACCCAGAACTGAAATAAAAAAATCAGTCAAAACAATATGATTTTAACCTGTGTCAAAGTAATTTCAATATATAATTCAGAACAATTTGACTCAATAGGTTTTTAAACCTGGGCTGAGTTTAAAAATCAGGAAAACAATTGGTATCAGTTACATGGAATCATTCTTCTTTTAATCACCTATTGCAGCAGATTCTAAAGCTCATCCAGGTGAAACATGACTTCACACCCACAGGAGATACAGAGAAGAATTAATACTGTATCTTAGATGATGATAAAGGGTAGCAAACTCTGGCACCGATAAAAGGACAATTCAAGCGTATCAGGAACACACTTTTTTTTTCTGTTTTCAGACCAGGCGGTCAGCCAGCTGATAATTTTTTTTAATCATAATAACAACCAAAATTACACCAAACCAACCACACGTGAAACTGGTCCAGCCACTTCTTTCCTGCTACAAAAAGAAATACATGCCTAGTAATTTCTAACAATTGTGACTTGTGCAGTTACTGGATATAAGTAATGGCTGTGGTACTTGAAAATGCCAATGAAAATATCAACAAGATCTCTTGGGTGGAGGGGAGGATTGGATGGTAGAGGATAGGGATATTCCTGATCTTACTGATCAAGCACAGAAAAGTAGAACTTGTGCTTCACATAGCATACTGCAGTTTTCTGCATTGCAGTATGTTATTCTGAGACACTGAAAACATTTTAAAAATATTTTTTAGTTGCAGCACATAATTTTCCCTTGTCCCTCATATTCTTCTGTCTTATTTTTCTCACTTCTGTTGTCTTGATATGAGGAATTCTGTGGTGCTCAGTAGCAGAAGAGTTAATAATGAGCACAAACTGAAACACAGGAGGTTCCATATGAGTATCAGGAAACACTTTTTTACTGGGAGCGTGACTGAGCACTGGCACAAGTGGTTCAGAGAGGCTGTGGAGTCTTCCTCCTCGGAGATATTCAAAAGCCTACTGGACACGGTCCTGGACAATTGGCTCTGAGTGTCCCTGCTTGATCGGGGGGCTGGACCAGATAGTGTCCAGAGGTCCTTCCAACCCCAAACATTCTGCGATTCTGTAAATTTTAATTGAAAACAAAAGAAAATCTAGAAATATCTGGAGCAGTTTCATAATTTCCCCATGCTGAAAATA
Source organism: Steatornis caripensis (assembly GCA_013398225.1). Taxonomy (NCBI): domain Eukaryota; kingdom Metazoa; phylum Chordata; class Aves; order Caprimulgiformes; family Steatornithidae; genus Steatornis; species Steatornis caripensis. The sequence goes on along the minus strand of VZSC01013712.1, from coordinate 121,174 downwards.
TAATTTTGTACTGAAGTACTTTATTTCTGACAATCCTAGCTGCATAAAATGTATTCCAATACCAGAATTTGTAATCTCTTTCAATACAAATCTATTGCTTTGGAATGTGGCATAAAGGATTAAAGATACAATCCTGAAATTCTTACTTACGCAAAACAATTGGTAGGAATTGTACCTCAGCATGGATTTCTAGAAAAGGTGGCCCAATACTAGTGAGATTTGGGCACTGCTTTTTTCTGCTGCCTTATTTTCCCAGAAACCGTCATCCACAAGCATGTAAATAGTGAAAATTATTTTGCTGACCTGACTGCTGAAAGTCTGCAGTGGAGGAAAGACCATGTCATGTGATATTGGGTGTTTGAAATGTTCTATGGCAGATGCGTCAAGAGTTGTGTTGGAAACAGAACATTCATGTAGGAAGTATAAACACTAGTTTTCAAAACTGTCCAGTGCTTTCCATTGTATACTAGCTTCTAAACCGCATTTTACTTCCAATTATGCCCTTGAATCAAATAGCAAGTTACAAAATCAGCATTAAGAGGAGCTTTTTGCATGGTGAGATTGTTTTATTCTGAAAACCAGACTTTCAAGCTTTGTACAACTATTGTATTGTTTTTGCTAATCAGGGATCCAAGAAATAATTATACTGTTGTTCTGTTGCTGAATGTCTCACAGGGACAGATTTGGCTACAGATCCTATACATTGTTATAAAACAAGCTATAATTAAAAAAACATTTCTACACTGGGTTGTTGCAAATAGAACCTGCCGAATTTTAACCAACTGAACTGGCTTGTGCGTTTACAAATCAGGTACTTTAAAAAAAACGCCCTCTTCTCCACTCGATATAATTGCAAGGTAAGAGCCTTTATTTCTGTCCATGACTTTCCAGACAGGTAGAAGTCACCAAAACATGTGATTCTCAGCAAGTCAAATCAAGATTTACAGACTGGACCACATGTTTGCATATCAGAATATATATTCAAACGTGACACATCCTCAACTGTCATTAAGATCTTTTATTTCAGATATGGAGATTTTGCATCAACGAAAGTTCTTTTCTGTTCTGAACTATTACACCATACTTTGTGTTAAGGTGACAAAGGAATATTATGAAGGAAAAACAAAGACAAAGAAAACGTTCTGGGAATATTTTCCTTATGGAAAGATTCTTGATATGGGGGATTAAAAAATAAACTTGAAAAAACAGTTTACCCTTGTGGAAAATAAACAGAAGAATCTATACACGACATATTTTACTGAAACTTAAAGCCCACTCATGAATAAAGACGTCAGAGAAGAAACATATTAAAATAAAGTCAAGTGTAAACAGTAGACAAATACTCTAAAAAACCTATGAAATGATGATGAAGAAGGTATTGTTTGTGCACAAGTTTAAGAAAATGTTTTAAGGACACAAGAAAAAGCTGCGCTTCTTTGGAGGTCCTCTGTGGAAGATGTCCATTTGATAAAAGTTTGCTCCTCTCAGGATCAAAACTGTACATGTACTAAAACATGGATTTAATTATTTTTATGAGATCAAGCCTGTAAATAGAAGTCAAGTCACAAAAACCAGACTAATTGCAGTTTCAGAGGGGAAGAGAAAAGATGTGCTGGTGACCACCAAGCTTCACAGTTTTACAGTTTTAACAAACGGTATTTCAAAAACTTCTTTTCTCATGAGATAAATCACATTTCTCTCTTAAATTCCTATGCTGGAAGCACAAACATTGCTACCTTTAATGTGGCAAGAGTGTGATCTGGTATAAGGAGATTCCTTTCAAACTAAAATACAACAGGAACGTCCACAAAAAATATCTATGTTTGTATTTGCTCCACAGGAAGATTTGTCAAAGTCTTTGAATTGACATAGGGTTGCTGTATTAGTTTGTTTTCTAACAACGCTTTGTTATATATTTTTTCTGTTATCATTGACTTAATGAAAGCCTCCTAAAATCTACAATCTCCATTCTCAATTTCAAATTGGAAAGATGAAGGAAAATATACTTCTGGACTAGGACCTTCTTTGAGAGTGTGCAGCTGTAGCGCATCTCACAGGAAGGCCACAAACTGCCTCAAATCGGGCTTTGTATAAGTCAGATCAGTGATCACTTATACACACCTTCTTCCCTCGTGTTTCACTCAAGCTTGCAAAACACTATGTATCTAGGATAAAATTATTCCACTTTCTTAGTAAAAGCCACCTTTGTTTCTCCCGGATAATCTTGGCTTAACTCTACATTATGTACAAATTGTGCAGTAGATCCCTGCAATTTGCTAAGAGAAACAGAATTACTTTTTTTTTTTTTTTTGTCTACATCTAAACTAAACTTGCTTGTGCAGTCCCCACAGCAGTCCTTATTCAAGGATCCTACTTGTATCACAGGATAATCCATTCTTCGTGTCCATCTTGATATCTTACCCACAAACCCATGATAATGGAGATGATAGATAAAGTTTCCATCAATCTCTGAGGATAAATAAAGAACGAAAAAAGAAAACGCAATTCATGCTNTTCAAGGATCCTACTTGTATCACAGGATAATCCATTCTTCGTGTCCATCTTGATATCTTACCCACAAACCCATGATAATGGAGATGATAGATAAAGTTTCCATCAATCTCTGAGGATAAATTAAGAACGAAAAAAGAAAAAGCAATTCATGCTGCGTCTTCATACCATGCTACTCATATAAATAGCTGGAGTGGTTAGGTATTTACTTGTTTTTTCCCCCCAAGGTAACAACGTTGGTATTGATTTCAGAAGGTGAATTGTTATACCAATCATTTGATTTCTTCTGCTCAATTTCACAGTACCAAAATTTCATAGAAATTACACCGTAATATATTAAAAGGAAGCATAAATATAATCACCTACTAGATCTCTCTTATTACTTAGGGTTCAGAAAACTGGTCTTTTCTTCAGGGTTAAAATATCAATCACAGTCTGCCCATTGACTGGGGAGGAAATGAGTGCTTCATGGTCCCAACCATATTTAAACATGGGGAACGAACAGTCTTTCTAGTTGGGGATGTTTTTAGTGTTGCAGAGACAGTGAAAGAAGAAAGACTTGCAGCCACAGCCTATGGTTTCAGTCATCTTTTGAGCTAATGTCACTGTCTTCCTTTGGTTATGTAATGATGTTCCTTCACTTTATTTCATGAAACCATAGTCTTTGCGCCATAAATTCTTTCCAGGTTTTGTTGGATTTGGTTTTGTTTTTTTAATTGGACACTCTACAGCCAATTTTAACTAAAGACACTAAAGGCAGGACTAACATATATTCTATTTTAAGTTTTGCCTTCCTATTATCCGCTTAGAAGGTAAACAGTCCTTTTCCTAATGAGCATTGTCATCTATCTATGATCACCTTGACTACAAGGTAAATTCCACCTAACAGGAAAGCTGAGTATTACAATTTAATCTAGTATAAATCAGAGTATTACCTTGTTCAACTTGAGAGATTGGTAAATTACTAACAGATTTTCAACATTTTCAGTCTCAGCCCCCGTGCTCCTGAATTAGTTTTCTGAGACTAAAGAAATCAGTTCTAAACCTACAATTATGCAAATTAATATCTCAGATGCATGGAAAGGCAAGTGGGGGGAAGAGATTAAAATTGCTGTACACAATAAAACAAAAAAGAAAACAGCCAGGTGTGCTACCAGTAGACAACTAAGCTAATGTTCACAAATGTTAGTCACCCAAATGGCTAAACATTAGTAAACCACAGCTTGCTATATTTATTATATGTTTCTTACTAGAAACTGTGGAAAATAACTGTGAGAAAGGATTCATTAAAAATATAATAATTTTGTAGATATTAGTGTTGTATCTAGATTAGTTTTCTAAACACACTTGTCGTTAATGGAGAAAGAGAGGTAGCTCTAACGAACATTCATGCCATCGTAAAAAATATGTGATCGTAAAAAGCAGTAAAATGTGTTTTTGAAGTGTCTGTTCTCAATCATTGGCTGTAGATGACTAGGTAAACTTAGGACATGTATCAGAAGACTTCAGATAAATTAATCCCTTTGATAACTCTGTTGCTATACTCCTTGAAACCAGAGAGACCAGAAATTCAGGATTTTCAAACTTAAATGCCCAAAGTTTACCTGCAAGTAAGAAAAGGTAGATCTTACATTATGTTCATAACTATTTTGACACGCAACTTCAGATACTCATTACTTGAAATTTTAGCTGCCATTAAGTATTTAGGATACAAGAACCTGATGAGACAGATCTCGCTGACAAAAAGATACCATGCCGGCTTTGAACTGCCTTATCTGTTGCTCTGGGACATTTTATAAGAAGAGTTTGTTTGTATTACAGCATGCAAAGAAACTCGCATATAAACAATTTAGTTGTAATAGAATTATATTTTATGTGTTCTTTAGTAATTTAAAGACTTCAGTGATTTTCATTTTTTTTTGTTTAGTTTGATTTTAGTGATGAGCTCCTCCTAGCAAGACAGATAATGTACATTACAAGTGCACTCAATTGAAGAAATATTGCAGAAGCACTATAACAATTACAACGATAACCAGCATAACTTCTCTACACTCTCAGAAGTTTTACATTAGTAAAAGCATGTGTTAATCAATAATGTGTACGAACTACTAAAATGCAGAAACAGCTGTTGCTGAAGTTTTACAAGTTTAATTATAATAATAAATTTGCCCTGATTTACACTCTGTGAAACTCATCTGGCTTCGGTAATGTGAACAGGGTAATAAAGTTTCCGTGACTTTATTTTAACTATAAATTACATTTTTAAATGTGAGAAAAAATGATTCAGAATATTTCCCATCTGAAGAACATACATTATCTGGAGGCTGCTTATAAAAAGAACCTGTCTTATACAATTGACATAAAATAATGAAAATATTGACTGCTATATTTGCAATTATATTTATAATGTTAACATAAATTATGTTTATAGTATTTAATGAGTTACAGAAGTATTCCATCAACTAAGGTTTATTGTATTGAGTAAACTGATACATGTAGTATCACATCAATAAATCATTCTTGATACTGCATCTTACTGCTGAAGCTGATAATTACTGTGTTATAGAAGTGATGTGTATTTATGCTTTCATCATGGTCAGTCACTACAGCAGATTGATTCAGAGTTATGCAGTACCAGGAAGCAGGAAATTTTCCAGTGATCTTCAGGAAAAAGAAAGATGTGATAAAAACCCCTTTAGTATTCTGTTCCATTAGCATTCTTCAGTACAGCATGTAACCTTGGAAATCGAGCAGGCCACAGCTCTTGTGTAAGGGCAGCGATCTTTTGTCTGGGGCAACGCAGCCCTCACTCTATATTATAACTAAGCTCAGGATTTGAATACTTTGTTTATAATTGTGTATATAAGAGGAAGAAAAACATACTTCAAAATCCACAGATTTAGCTGCAAATGACCAGCTGTCCACTAGGAAGTTTTGTATCATAGAGCTTGAAAGGTGGTCAGATTAGCACCATTTTAAAAGAAAGAAGAAAAAGAAAAAAAGAAAATTTGAAGCCCTTTAAACAGTCACACTCTAAAACAACTAGTGCTCATGGTAACATCATCATGTCAACCTTCGCTTTTATTTCTGTGAGTTTGACGAAATGCAATTAAGATCATATTTCTTCTCAATAAGGATTAATACATGCAGAAAAAAAACTTAATTCCCATAAAGATTGTAAGGATAGCCTGTATTAGCATGGGGGCGGGAGGAGGGTAAGGGAGGAGGGCAAGGAAGGAGACTCTCGATTTAGGGATGCTGTAGGGGGAATAGTACATTAGAACACTGCCTCCTGAACCAGTACTAGCATGTGTAACGGGTATCTGTCACTGACAGCTCACTGGGTTACAATTAATTCTGAGTCATCAGTCATGTCTTCTCCTGCAAGCACAGAAAGCAGAAACAGCAGCAGCGTTGCCCTTTGAGGATAGGACCTTTTACATGCTATGATTCTAGAAAGCATCTGTACATCTATTAACACTATGGACGCTATAGCTGTCACGTTAGATAAATGCATCCACATTGGAAAAGCCGAAAGTGGGTATTATTGTCAAGGATAATACAGTTAAGCTGTTGCATCCTGGGACAGATGCAAGTTCTATATTTTAATTTTGAAACTAGTATGATTATCCCAATCGATTGCCCACACTGTAAGTTAATTAAAACACCGCTGTTAAAACATATCTGCTTCTCTAGAAAAGGAACTAGACAATAACGTATTTGCACCATAAAAACCTATGTTTTATTACCTGGGACAGGAAATGCTTTGCTAATAGTGGAATTCTAAATTTATTTTGTTTTGTTTTGTTTTTTTCTTATTTGAACTCCCAAAGCTTTGGAGTTTTCATTTTGTATATGCATACGTGTGTTACAAGTAATAAAAAACCAAATAAATCCCCAGTTTTTCACTTAGGATTCTTCAGAGAACAATACATATTACAACAAATACTGACTACAAATTCTTCTTCCACCACGTATAACACATATGCACATCTGCCTGGTAATATCTTATGATGCAAAAGGTTGGCAAACTAAATCCACAGAGAATGTTAGGACTTTCAGTGCTTGAATGGCTTTTTTCTTTTGATAATGGGTCTTTAATTTCTGTGCCATGTTGGCTATTGGGGTAAATCTCTGCTACAAGAATTTACAGTCCCAAATAAGACACGCAGTGAAGAGTAAGCATCTTAAAGATGATACTTCAAGAGTAAGCATCTTCCATAGAGAGATTTCTAGAAAAAATATAAAACACACTTCAGCAGTTTAGCCAGTAAGAAAGCTAAAGCTTTATTTAGTAACAAACAAGAGGAAAAAAAGGAAGAGGAAAAAATAAGGCCTTTTTCCATGGAAAACAGCTACACAGAGAAGACAGTGGTACTACGGTACTATCAAAACAGCAGATACTCTCACAGGTATCTTATTGTGAGAGTAACTAGTTAGAAATGTATTTTCTGCTGGCCTCAAGCAGAATTCAAACACGAGCTGACAAGAATCACTACTGTTATTAGACTTCACCCAATTTCTAGTATTTTCCACAAATTACATATGGCATGCTCTTGATGCATTAAAAGTTATAGGGAAAACAAGAACTCTGACTATCTGGATAGTTTTAGAAAATGCTGCCAATGCCATGGGTCCCCTTGGAATAGGCCGAAAGGTAAGTTTAATAGTCCCTGTTCGTGTTCTGGTGTTGACGATCCAACCTAATTTGTGCCAGCTGAGCTCAATGTTAGTAAAGTGAACTCAACACTGGTGAATTTGTTTCAGTGCTCTAAAAGAGCAACTTTGCAGAAGTCTTTGATGTTATATCAATTGATGCTAATAAGCATCTACTTCTGCTTAACTTCTACCCGAAACAGATTCACTAAGTCACATGTTCAAAGCTACAGACCTTCATACGATCTTGGCCTGTGACTTCTCCAACTTTATCTGTCCACAAAACTGGAGAAAGCACGACATGGAGAGCTATTTTGGACCTAAACCATTTAGTGATCGGTGCATATTTTTTTCAAATTTACATACTAGCAAGTTTCTCATTTCACAGAATTTGTTGAATGCCATCACCTTTGATCCCAGTGTTTAAAACTGATGGACTTACCTGCTTATATAAAAATACCACCTAGAGCATGTGACCATGTCTAACAATACAGATAGCCAGAGACTGCTGACTTTTGAGCCCAACGTTTACTAACAATTCAAGGGTAATTCACATGTATTTTGGAAATGTTAGCTTTTCATTAGGCAAACTGGCAAGCACAAACCTTCCATTTCACATTTTATTTTATGTAACAATATTAATTTAAATAAAAGCATTAAAAACACAGAGGCACAAAGAAATGAAATTGCACAAAGGAATGAAATTGCACTTTGCAAAAATATTGTAAAGGTATATGCACATGCCCTACATGTCTTTGTTTTCCAGAGAATATTAAAACAAGAAGTCCAAAGAGCTTGTACCTAAATCTTTTACTAATCGTTTACGAGTATTGCTGTTATGTCACGATACGTTGTACGCTACATTACTCGCTATGTACAGAACAGACAGTATACATTTCTGAGTGAGAATTCAGCACTGGAACAATTACTAAATAAATGATATCTATTTGTAGGTAAATTGAACTGAGTTACATTCTTTTTTTAATTATCAATTTCTCTCATAGTAGATTGGGAGCCTTTCTGATATGTACTACTATTACATATGGAAGAAAATATACGGTGGTACTTTAGGATTTAAGGTGTTATCAAACCACAGAATACATCACAGAGGTCAGTGACTGCAGAAGCCACCTTATCTCAATCTTCACAGGTTGACAAGGAATGTAAAGAATGCATCCAGACCACCTCGTTTGATCTTTATTGTTGACAGTTCACAGATATGGAAGCCTGAGATATTTCCACAGGAACTGCAAGTAGGGTGACAACTAGTCAAAAATGGCAGATGCCCACACCTACTTCAACAAGAATCTGAAAATTGAAACTTAATCTTTTAGAAAGAATAAGCAGACAAAGAAGATGTCATTATTACATTACATTTAGTAGCAATGTAAAAAAGCAGTGAAAATACCAGGTAAAACAACTTCAATGCTGGTAAAATTATCTGAAATGAAGACTTAACACCTGTTTGTGGAATTCTGAATTTCATTTCTAGAAGGAATTAACATGAGCCTAACCTAGAACTTAGTAAAGTCATTGGCAAATTTCTTGCTCATATCAATGGGATTAGGATTGGTCTAGCAGCATCTTCACGAGCCCTAAAGCTAATAAAATCCCAAGTTTTTCTTGTTATCTAATAGTCAATGTTCTGAATGTTTCTGACTTGACCAACTTTTAAAATCTAAATTATGTTACTCACAGATACCATCTTGTGTATGGAAGAACTCATCATACATAACCTACTTTTTTGCCTTGTAGTGCTGGGTTTTCTTTTCCAGTGTGTGCTAATAAGTGTTCTTTGGATATAAAAATTTAAATCTCATCATGGCTTCTTAAACAAGCTTTAAGTATATTAAATTATCACTTAAGTTTGACATTAAGTGTTTTGTGTGTCAGTGTTTTCATAGAGTCATAGAGTAATTTAGGCTGGAAAAGATCTTTAACATCATTGGGTCCAACCGTTAACCTAGCACTGCCAAGTCCACCACTAAACCATGTCCCTAAGCACCACATCTACAGGTCTTTTAAATACTTCCAGGGATGGTGACTCAGCCACTTCCCTGGGCAGCCTGTTCCAATGCTTGTTCTGTGTATGTGTGCAGATCCCTGTGCTTGAAAGTCTTAGAATCAATTAAATATATATATTCTGTTAATAGCTTATCTTTCTAGTTTCTAAATGGAGATCAAATACTTATGTGCAATTAATGAACTATAAATGAAGCATGCCCTCAACTTCTGAATTACACAATGGCCAAAAACCCTAGTCAAAAATTGTGCTGCAGTCAAAGTGAGATTGACATTTCAGTATGAAATGACAGACATGTTTCATTAAAGGCCAAATTCTGCAGTTATTCTTCAGAAGGTAATGGAGGCCTTGCACTGCAGTAAGGATTTGTAATTCCACCGACAGGTAGTAACTTTTCCATTAATGCTTCCATTATGCAAAGGCAGAATGACCAAACTACTAAAGTGTCAAGCATGCACCACATTTGATCAGGCCAGTCTTCATGTATATGCAGGTTATAGAACAGCCATAAAAGCCCCACTTGGCACAGATGTATTCTCTTTGCTCCTTAAAACAGCACACACATTGCACTGAGGCAGAGCATCAACAGCTGTAACAATGTACTGAAGAAAAACAGCAGGTATAGGCTAGTTAGATCAGTCTTTTTGTTATCAGGCATTTCTCTGGAAGATTTTCGGCAACTGGGGAAAATGGAGGTAAGACTACATTCGGAGAAGTGCTTATCACAAAATTTCCTTTTTCCATTGGAATAGTAATAGATAATATTTATTGGAACTGGTTTCACTGAAAGGAATAAAATCTAAATGATTAAATAATTAATTCTGCACCTAACGCAAACAGGAGTCTAAAATATGTACATATAACGGATCAGAGAAACGCCTTGTGCGCACTTTGAAAAAGACCAGAGCGTAGAGGCTTTGGTGCGAGAGAGGTAAAGTTATTTATCACTGTTTCTTAGCAAAATGCACAGTTCAAAATCTCTAGAACGGAAACTAGAAACCCTCTGGATAATGGATTTTGAATAGCAGTCCTAATAACAACAGTAAAAGTAACAAAAACAATCCAACATCAAACTGTACATAGTTAACTTCATAACGAGGAAGCCAAATGTTTCCCACGCTAGGAAAAAATTGATATGGTACATGCCCTGGGTTGACAGATGGAAGGAAAAGAAAGACAGATGTGCTCTAATTTCTTGATTTTTTTTTAATCTCTCTCCCCTCCCCCCTGCCACCCGCCACCCCCCGATGAGACGACTATCAGGCATAGATGAAACTGCTTACTCAGTAACACCGGCTACAGATACTCACCAGAGCAATAATGCCAAATATCCTTTAGGACTTTGATCACTAGTATCATCTCAAATGATACTCAGTAACAAGCACAGTGACCAACAGCTGGCACTTTCCTTCGAAACGGCAAAACACTAACCTGGTCCAGTTTGTGCAGCCCTGGTAGAGGGGACCAGCTGGAATGCTAGCCTGAATCTTAACAATTAAAATCAGGGGCTAGGTCAGACAAGTAGCATCGTAAAGAATTTATGATACTGAGTTTCTAAGCTAAACTCAAAATGACAGAGAAGCTAGCGTGTGAGAGGATATAAGTAGTCATTGTCACCCAGGGGATGGAAGGCGATCATGTGGTTAAAGTACAGGGCACGGAGTTATAAGACTGACTCTGTGACAGATTTCATGCATAATAGAATGTAAGTCACTGTAATCAATAGAAAGTTTCACATTAGACTAGGAATGGCGTACCTGGGGTATATCTTCCAGGTGCTGAGAACATCCTGTTAGTAGCCAGCTGCTGTTAGCTGCCAGGGATGTGAAACACTGCACATTTTTGCTTATTGATAAGTGGGTAAAGTCATTGCCTTTTTTCAGCTAGATATGATGCTTATGAAAGTAATATTAGATTTGCAAATGAATTTAAGATGCTCAGATGGCAAATGCTATCCAAAGAATAAATATTTTATTGTATTTTAATTTGAGATGGAAGAAATATGTTTATAATTTCCATTTACTTGATTATAAAAGGCTTAACACCGAGAAGGGGGCGTATGGAAGAGAAAACAGAAGAGTGGCACTGTGAGAGATAATATTGAAATTACATAGGAAAGAATGCCATTCCCTCACAAAATTTACAATCTGATTGAAGACTGGATGAAGTAAAGACAACAAGGGACCCATGGGGAAATAACAAAGGTAACAGTAACAGCTCCGTATGACTACTATGGTTAGCTGTATCTCCTGCTTGATGGATTGAAATCATGCTTTCTGGTTGTTTCTGGGGATACACCTTCCTTCTTAAAAAAAAAAAAAAAAAAGCAGCAGATCTTCCTTTGCTTCTTTTCATAACCTATTACTTTTTTTCTATAATCTCCCTATTTTGTTTTTATGATGATGATTTTACTTTAAGATATTCCTTTTCATGCTTTGAGTTTTAAAACACTTACTACTCCTCCCATTAGATACTTCCTGGTAAAATCTAGTAGTTATCTACCTGCAAACAGCTGAGGCATCTTTGGGAAAGCAAACATAGGAAGACCCATTAACAAGTAATGGTAAGAATAGGATATTCTGCATCAACATTTCTATTAAATGGTTGTGAAAATACCTAAATGTAAGTTTTCCAATAATTACAGGAGTTGTTTTAATCTTAGAAGAGGTCATTAGTCTGTGATACCACTCAGCTTACTGTGTTTTCAGGCTATCCTTTATTGCCATTTTAAAGATATTTTTAACTAAGATTTCTTCAAATACACAGAAATCATTACTAAAGTGATATGATACTATACACGAGTAGTCCAAGTGAAACCATAAAACTATTAATTTCTGCAAAATTATGAATATTTATACACACTACATGATATGGATATTTATCTATGAAAATATCCAAATATTGCTTATAAGTAACGGTGTGAAACTCCTCCAAATCAGCAACTCAAAAACTGCTTTACTCAGTCCTGCTTTCTGTCTAAACTCAAATATGACAAATATGTGTGTTGTGCCAGCCTCGAGAATAAATACTTCTAGCAGTATCAATGACAATTTTCACTGGTATCTAGCACAAAGACCCGCTATGTTTACTTGTAATTGTGTTCAATTTCATACCGAGATGATTAATCAGAGTAAATGTCTTTATTTTCTGCTGTTTTAACTTCAAGAAATGATCTCTTTTGGTTTTATCCTATTATAAGGATCGTTACAAAAATGGGAAACAATTAACACCGGGTTTAATGCGTGAATGCCATAGCGCTGAAGTAATTGCACTCAAGGTCTGCTAACTTTTTAATCAGGCATTTGGTTGCAAGCTGCTCACAATTGATTCTGAGAGAAGAACTAACACAATCTAGGCAGCAAAAGCAGGTGTGCCAAAAAAGCAGACAAGTTGGCAAAACCAATGAAAGAGTCTAGAGGGTAAAAGAAGCAAAAACTAATGGAAAATTCTTCTTACAAGACTTCTGCTTGGGTTCCAGTCATAACTGAGTGAAATTAATTGACACAAATGAGCATAGAGAGAGTTTTTTGACCAAAATAATTAAGAAATATGAACAGCAAAACTACAAAAGCTCAGCCTTGAGAAGACTTGCCAGTCAGAATCTTAGTGAGCAGAATTAATTAGATTGGGGATTTGAAATTTTCACATGCATTTTGCTAAATAAATAAATAAGAAACGCCATGAGAAGTTCCTGGAATTACAATTAGAACATTTACTGTTCTCAGAATTTATGCTTTGTTTTGGAGAAAATAAAAGATCTGTATTTATTTCTAGCCATTAAATATATTTTTTTCCTTTCTTTATTAAATTTATTCTCTGTGATTAAGGGGGTCCTTAATTCAAAAGTGCTTGCACAGCATAGCCCTGGGTTCACTTATAGATTACATGTGCTGATGAAGACATTGGCTACACACAGACATGTCTACAGAATCACAATTATGTGAAAGAAGAATATAATCTAAATGAAAATTGCAGGCTTACATCAATTTTCAAGTGAAAATACCCCTCCCTGGTTCATGTACAGTACTACAACAGTAAGCTCCTTTCAGGATTGCCCTCAAGGCAAATTTGATCAGGTTATATGTTTGCATACCATCTTCAAGGTTTGTGGGTTGTTTTTTCAATGAATATCTTTAACTAAACCATCTATGTACCTAATTTCAATTATTCTGGCACACTTCTATACAAAATCCATAGTTTACATAACCTTATATAGCAGTTCTGCATCAGGATCTTGACCTACCTCCCCAAATCTTCTAGATTAGAAATAGAAAACAATATTGATAATAAGATTCTGACCTTTGTTAATGCAAATCAGGAAACAATCTCACTTATGAACCAATAAGCAACACTTGGGAAAAAAAACCCCACTAGATAATAGGTAATACAAGAGGTTTAAAAGATTTATTTCACCGATATCCCTGAAAACCTTGTACAAATAAAATTTTTTAAAAGACTGACACAGACAGATTGAGCTGAAACCCAGGCATATCTAAAATGAAAGTATTTTGCAAAATCCTAATCCCTCTGCCCAGCAACAATTTCCCTGTAAAGTCCAGAAACAGGTTTCCGATCTTTTAGGCACATTTTGGTGAAGGAATGACTACTGTGTCAGCTTCCATGCTTTTATATTTCCAAGGCAGAGTGGGCAATGATGACTTAGAATCAGACTAACATGTTATGTTAAAAGAAAGCATATCTAAACAGTGTTTTAAACCCTTGTTCTTTTTTTTTTTCCAGACAAGTGAATTCCACCAAGTACGAGATGTATTAATTAAATTAGATAGAGAGTCGCAGTATACAGATGCCCACATCAAAACACTTCGATACAACAGTGTCACTTCAAATTCTTCTAGAGTTGGCTGAATACAGAAGTGGTAGGATATCAGAAGCTTTAATCATTGCCCTATTTTCTTTAATCAATAGCGTAATCTATTCTCAAATTGTTTACCAACACTTGAAACCAGTAAGTTACAGCAGCTTGATCCCCAGCAGAGCAAAACAGCAAGGATAGTTTCTAACTATGGCAGATGCCCCAAGATGTCTAAAAGATTTTCTCTCTTTCAATGCTTGAATGGCAGCGATTTTATGAAGCAATACCCAGTTCAGTGGCCACTATCTCGCCTTGGGAGAAGTATGGAAGAATAGTCACATATTTGTGAATCTGCCAACACTCCAATGACAGCTTTCAGTCTTCCACCTTCCTTCTACAGCTATCACTCAGTCACTCTACTACTATCTGTCGTCTGCAGGTGAAGGGCTGTAGAGAAATGAAAGGCAGTGGTCTGACACAGGGCCACTCACACACTCACAAAGAGAACCTTAATCGTAAGGGACTTTCACATCTCTCTGATCTGGGAGTAATTCAGGATAGATGCCAGAAGGAAGAAGAACAAAGAACGCAACATTTGAAAATTCCCTCCGTGACTTAATAATACTGCTGAGATGGCTTTTGCCACATTAAACAGGCATGCTCCTTTAGACCCTAAATATTGCTCTGAAACTAATTCCCCGAGCATTGTCCAGAGTTTAACAGGGGTTGGGATACCAACAATACCAACAAAACTTTGAAGCAATTCTTCAAATTCCAGTGGAGTTGGCTGCAGAGACAGCTAGAATACTCAGGTCTTTCCAGGTCAAGGAGACAGAGGGCAGTTTGATTTCTTTGCAATTGTTGTCTTAAAAGGACTTGGACAAAGCAATTCCAACACAACAGCTTATTTCTAAAGTAAAGGAGAGGTGGGGAGGGTAGTGAACTAGCTGATATTTTTGAATGGTGCCTACTTTCAGCACTGCATTCTGACACCTCATGAGAACACTACAGGAGCTGCAATACATTAGTGAAGCCTGACAGGGTAAAGATCTTCCTTCACTTGCCATTTTGTTTTGAAGTGACAAGAAAGCTACAGGCAACAGAGGATTTCAAGATGAGGTTTCTATCTGATATTCACATGAAGCATCATTGTATGCAGTCCTCTAAGTGATGTCAATAATATAAACCATAACTGTGTATAGGCAGAAAAAAAATCTTTTAAAAATCTTAGAAGAAGCGTATTTTGAAAGTGGCGAATGCTTTAGCTTCCTACATGCCAATACTTACCTATGTAATTTCTCTGAGACACGCTCAAATGTTAAAAGAGCCCATTTGCCTATCTATGTTCATTCAGTTGAACACTCAGCAGGATCACTTTCTTGTGATGTTTCTAGTACTTGGGTTAATTTCATTACACTCTGTGAGATATTCATCATAAAGAAATATCAGGATATCAAAATGCAATGTAATACTTAATTCCAGTCCACTTATACGGGTGAATCAAATTAATGTCAATCTGGAAAATTGCTCTGAGTTATTAGTGAATATATTCGCCCCTTCCAGGCCCTTATCAGCTTCTGCAGAATCTAAGCTTTTTAAAAAAATCTGAAAAGAAGGTCTCAAAACTATAAACCGAATGAATGCAATGCGGTGCTTGCTTTCTAAATCAGCAGACAGACAGCTGGAGAGCCATTGCTGTAACCCAAAGATTTGACAGGCTACAGCAGAGTTAAAACTGACAAGAGCCTTTTGTCATATTTTCCTGCTGCTATTCAAAACTCTCTGAGCAGTAGGAGACTGACGAGAAGGAGGTTAATTTTGCTCTGCAGCAGTTTAGACTATGGAAAACTGAAGAAAATAAAACACTATAGGACTGCTTCATTCCTGAAAATTGCAGCACATGTGATTTGGGGGAGATGACTTAGCAAGGCAGCTACTTTTTCAACCAGACTTCATAATGTCTTTAAATGCGGGGGGGTTTAATTCTTTGATTTCTCTCCTTTCAACAGTAAAAATCCAGGAAAACAAGCCTGAAGAATGTAATTTTTAGTGCATTACAGCATTACATTGTTCCAGAATACAGTCATTTATGGAGAAACACTTTCTTTTGTCTTCTGGAGCAAGACGCAAGAAGCAAGATTTTAACTGCCATGAGGACACAAGGTGGCTCTCTGCAGAGGATGTACACTGTGACCAGGGAAGTGGTAGGGAAGCTGACTCTAGAAATAACAGCATAACAGGACAGATGACTGAAACTGGACAGAAAGAGGAGGACTGGAGTCAGGGAAGCAGTCTGAAACTTGTAGGTAGGAAGGAACAATGAAATGCAAGGCAGCACCAGAGATAGTGGATAAGACCAAGGGTGTATGACAAACCAAGGACAAAATAAGAACAGATATCAATTCTTATTTAGCAGTGGGAGAAGAGGAAGGTGGTGAAAGGAAGCAGATGTTACAAGGAATTGGGAGAAAAGCCTCTAGCTGGCCTGCACAGTTGGAACTAGGAAATGGATGGAAGAGACACGGAGAAATGCACTGAGAAAAGAAACTGTCTAAGAGAAAACACTCCCTGATTGAGTGCAGTAAGATAAAACTCTCCTGGAATGAGAGAATGAAAGAAAACTTAGTAGTGAATAGTACTATGATCAGTACTGTGATCAGAAAATGATCATTTCTTTCAAATCTAGGTATTAAAAGATATAGGTTAAATGATTAAAAATTGTCCCCTGGAAAAGCTTTGTGATTAATCCCACTCTGAATTAGATTTTATCCTTGCCTTCAGCACACAAAATATGTATATGGTACTAGGGAAGTTGTTACACTTTCTACAAATGACCAATTAGGGTGAAAAGAACAGGTTACTCTTCAAGTTGGTGGAGAGAAATGGACATTTGCCAAGGATGCCATGTTTAAGACATCATCCTTACGATGGCATGAATCACTTCCTGTCATTGCCACTTACTTTCCATTGACTAAAACCAATGTCTACATGACCTCCTCTAAGTAAGATTAAATGTTACTGAAGCCCGGCAATTTCACCTTTAGTTTCTATTCTTTATTTCCTGAATGGTTAATTCAGGGTCTGAGAGTTGAGATCATGCATGCAACAATGTCTTATGCTCCACTTCTTCAAAGCCGCTAAGGGTACTAATATCCTTTTGATTCTGCACTGAAGAATAAATGTGTTAATATTTGCAAAGCATTCAGATACAGTAGTGATAAATGTCATAGCAAATTCCGCGAGAAAACTAATAGCTCTGTCGTCAAAACAGGATATGAACACTGCAACAAAGAACATCAACATACAGTGAACAACAAGGAGGAAGGCAAATACTGAGGTCAGCTCGTTAACTTGGACTGAATATTTTGTGCCCTGAATATGATCAAGATCCTCTGTAAACAATGATTGATACATGATTAGGTAACTGAAGACTGTATTCTAATTCCTACACACAGGGGAGCTGAACTGAGTTTCCTGTAGTAATGCTGGCTTCTGGGTGCTAGATTCTGCAACACTAAAATGACGAGTAAGTCCACTTTGTTCTTAGTGGATATACCACAGGAGTTTGCAAACAGGTAGGGAGAGAGGACGTCTTGCCAAGACAGCCACACAAGTATGAGATACAGTCCTGCTGGGGGGAAGAAAATCAAAGTACTTGGAAACAAAATCTATGCCTTCTATACAACTTTTTTCCAATCACCTTTGCCAAGTCTTCTTAAATCTTTTGGAAATGTGTTTGGGTTTTTTCCTGTTTGTTTTATTTATATCCTCTTTATCCTAGCTCAGGAGCTTTAATTGCTTCTCTTTTTTATGAATTAAAACAGAACTGACATTACAAAAGACATTCAAGTTTCTGTTTTTCACTCTGCCTCTTAAAGCCATCGCTGGAAAATACTATTTTTGACCATACTTTCATTAAACCAAATGCATATTTGTTTGACATTTCCTCACATTTTTCAACACTCACTATTTAGCTTCTATTTATAAGCCTCATGGATTGCAGACAGAAATGCTTCCACAAAGGCATACTTGGCTCAATTTGTATGCTAGTCTAACCGGCAAGAAACAACAACAGTGTTCAGGACTGACTCTCTCCTCTCTTTGGAGGGAAAGCCGCTGTGAAAAGTGAACCTATGCACACAGTCATTGAGAAATCCGAACGTGCTGTGATTGGAAGTGACAATATGGCTTGCTTAGTGAGGATTTGTTTTGAATGTGCAGCCTCAGAATTATTTACTAATTAAAAATGTTTTACCAGGGAGAAACCCGTTGAGATTTGCCTCTTGTTTCCTAGGGTGCAGGAGCGTGAAATCATGGATGAATGAGCTATAGCACCATAATTTGCTTCTGTCAGTTTAAATGAAAAGGTCTGAAATGAACTGGTGAAATTAGTTCACAACGTTTTTACCTGCTAGTAAATGCAATTTAATTTTAAAGTAAACTGTAAAGGCATACCGACCTTTCACAAACTTCTAATCTTACACCAGACAGCAGAATTATTTACCCTGTATCCTATTCCATGCCCTCTTTAGGCTGGGGAAATGAAGGTATCAACCAATTGACGTTGAATTCCCAGCATTCAGCACTGAGAATATGTTGCTTGCATGTGGATAAGGATGAAATTCACCTGTGCACAGAGAGCTCTCACTCTGCCTCCTCCCCTGCACATAGTAGGCTGAGGCTGTTTTATTCTGATGTTTACTGTGCTGAAACAAATAGCAGCTAGAAAAGAAAGACCTAAACTATTGGGGTGGAAGAAAGAAAGGACACTTGCTGGCAGTAACATATATACATGTGACTAAAGAGGACTAGTATCACTCTTACTAATAGTAGAATAAAGTCACTCAGCTGTGAAATGACTCATAATTAGGATGCCCTCATTCAAAACCCAGTTACAGCAAGATACTAGATAAGCAAATCAAAATCACTTCAGTTCTTTAAATACAAATAGCATGCAGTATCCATCTGTTAAGAGATACCACCTGTTCTATCAACTTACTACATCACCTCAGGTATTAAGCAGGAAAGTCAATTAAGTCGATCCATGTGCAAGAGGACCTTCATGGAGGGTGAGAAATTGTTCTCTGCTACCCGGCATCTCATCCCAGCAAGGAAGAAAGAGGACAGCTCCAGAACAACTTCATCTGTCCCCTGTCAGACTCCATATCCACCTTTTGATTAATAATATAAGAGGCACCGAACAAATACAACACAGTCTTTATAAAAAGTGGGTTGTCTTTTGTTATCAACACAAGGTCAGTAGTTTCTGTGTCATACCCAGAAGTAAATCTAATTAAGTTTTTTTCGTTGTGTTCCACTGAGTGAAGGCTAAATTTTATGTGCCTAAACCCCCCGTCACCTCAAAATGCTCAGTTACTAGCATGTGTTATTTCAGCAAAAACCTAATAATAAGTTACATGCATAACCTGTGACTGCCAATATCTACATGTTGACACAAAATACAAGTTTCAGTTCATAAAGAAGCTCCATTCTGTGATTCAGACTCTACCTCTATAGCTGGAAATTAGTATCTTTACATCATAAGAAGGAAACAATATGTTATCCGGGCTCTCTGGGCACAAAATGGCAAACGGCTATTAGTAAATGTAAAATCATGTTTAGGCAGAAGTGAGAGAGAATTCTTCAGGAAAATATCACAACTGATTTCCACTTACAGTAAGGTTTAAAACTTAGAAATGTAAGGTGGGATGGAAATAAAAGCCATATACACCCCAAAACCTCTTCAGTGAAGAAACACTTAAGCGACATAACACTGACATAAGAAGCAAATCCCAGCTACATAGCTGAGAAGTGATTTTGCAGCCTGATGCCCGCCAAATACAGAGAGTGAGAAAAAAATTCTCATCACCGAAAGACCTGACAGGGAAATCACTCTTCCTGGAATCTAAAAGGTAGTGTGCCAGGCTGAGTAACTTCTGCAAAAGCATGACAAGTCTGACATATTTTATTGATGGTGTTTGATTAGGGGGGAGTGTGGTTCCCTTATTTAGTGTGACATTGCTAGGGAAACCCTTAAAACTCCTGATTAATACTCAGTAAAGCTAAAAAAAGCAAAAGGAGCTTTAATCTGCCCTTCAATTATAGTTATTCTCTTTAGGTGTGTAAGATTTCTCTCTATATAAGAATAAAATTTCTCCATCTGCACTCTAATGCACTTATATAAATAGAAGTCAACGTTTAGTTTGCAGGTAAAAATTGGTGGTTTAGTTTTCTTCAATTTTTATGTGCAATTTTATGTATTTTTTTTCTTTCTTTTTGGATAGCAACCAACAGCGTTGAATTGCCTGGGAAAAAACCACAACCAATCAAACAAAAAAAACACTCCAACCCCCCCACCTTTTGTAGTAATGTTGTTCTTTTAATAAAATATGGGTATCAGAACCATAATTCTAAGGAATATGGGTTTGTACCATACAAGACAATTTCATTTTACTGTTTCAGTTATCCATTTCTAATACAGCCAGAAGGTGCATGAGCACCTCCAACAAGATTTTAATGGACCTGCAGAGTCAGAATGAGACCACAAATGACACAGGTCTTCAGCTGCACTGAGACTGGAAAGTGGGAAGCTGGACAACAGCCTAAAGATCTGGTTAGGCACAAACTCTGATCAAGATGAAGAACAACATTCTACAGAGTAAGTTTATGTCAGCCAATCATATATTATTGAAACCCCATCAAAATTCCAGTTTTGCCAATTGAGAATTTATTCCATGAAGCTACTTTCATGATTTTAGTTTCTTTCTGAGACTAAAATATTGACAGTGTCTCAGTCAATATGTGTGTTCAGGGAAAGTTTTGTGTCCTGAAAGGTATTTACCCGTGTTTGATAATGTAAATGTGTATTAGATTTTTTTTCCTTAAACAATTTTATTTTGTCTAGGACAGTATTCTTTTTTAATATCTAGTTCTTAAGAATGTTATAATCTCCATCTGAAGAATTCTGTGGACTTAGAATTTGTGTTTCTGAGTAGGAACTGACCTACGGGGAAATGAATTTGCTAGTTGCGAGCTACTTTGCAGTTTTCTGATTGTTTTCCTTATTTATATTGTGTCACTTAAAATAATGTTTTAATAAAATAATGTTTTTGCATCACTTCAGTAATGTTTCCCTC
Organism: Steatornis caripensis; assembly: GCA_013398225.1. Taxonomy (NCBI): domain Eukaryota; kingdom Metazoa; phylum Chordata; class Aves; order Caprimulgiformes; family Steatornithidae; genus Steatornis; species Steatornis caripensis. The sequence continues at coordinate 100,035 of VZSC01013712.1, read as the reverse complement.
TACATTTCTTTGTGTAGGTCTTTACATCCAGATATTGCCTACATTTTAAGAAGTCTTTCTGTTTGACAGATTTAAAAAGAAATTTCGCAGCTATGTCTGCAAAACTAAAATCCCTTTCCATCTTTTTCTCTCATACCTTGATTACAGCAGCATCTCTTCCTTACACTGTAAAATGCAGTCCCGCTTCATTCATTTCCATTCAGAACACTATCACAAAGATCACCTAACTCCATTACCCCACCTATGTTTTAATGACAGTATATAAGAAATTGAGTTAAAAATAGAAGAAATGTATAAAGCTTATCCACAAAATTCTTCTCCCCTAAATGCATGTCTGTTGATATTCATAAGGCCCTTCTTGTCACTGCACAAGGGCTAGCAGTGCAGCATCCCACATCACAGGACCTACCTGCTGAGTAAATCCTCAAAGCAATTGCAAAAGCAGTCATGCTGCTCAGTGAAGGAGAGGGCGTGGGGAAAAGGATGACAACAGCTGGAGTGAAATGCAATGCTGGTGCCTCATATCTAAGGAGATAGATATGGTTTTCACTTATCTTTATTTTACCTCTACACATCTGAGAGTAGCAGTTGTTTTCCTGTCTGGAATATGTATACAGAAAGCAGGCATATATCCACACAAGCAAAATTATCCCATCTCTGAAGCATTTTCTAATTAGCTTCTATTGCACAGTAGTTTTTCAGCAAACTTCAATGGAGTCTCCATATCCAGCCTGCTGCGACTGAAACATGCTGTTCAACCTCTCATCAAGGACATGCAACCCTTTTCTCAAGCAGCATTTTCCACTGGTACATACAGGATGCAGGATAACACAGAAACGGATTCAGACTCTTTTGGAAACCCACTTACATTCTGGTTTCCAGAAATTCCTCAAATCTGTGGCCACAAAGGACTCAGTCCCTTACTTGAGACTCAGTAATAATCTTTTTCAAGAGAACCTGTTCATAATGTGTTGTGTCGGGTCTGTGTGGAGGGGCTTTGGTAGCAGGGGAAGGGCCTACACTGGCAGGTGGCCCCTGTCAGAAGCTGCTCCAAGCTCCCCCAGCTCCAAGTCTGCCCCAACCTAGGGCTGAGGACAGGACATTTAGGGACAATAGATGGGCCTCTGCGATAAGGTATTTAAAGAGGGAACAAAGGAGTGGTCGTTGAGACCTGCAGCAGAGGGAGGAGGGGGAGGTAAGAGAAACACCCATGCAGGTACCTGGTGTCAGTGAGGAAGGAGGGGAAGGAGGCGGTTGGAGGGGAGATTCCCCTGCAACCCTCGGGGAGAGGGCAGGCTGTGCCCCTGCGGCCCACAGAGGATCGCCGTGGGGCAGCCCCTGAAGGACCACGATGGAGCAGAGAGGGACCTGCAGCCCATGCAGGACCCCACACCAGGGGAGGAGGCACCTACTCCCCAAGCAGACTGTAACCGTGTGGGCAGCCCACGCTGGGGCGGTCCGTTTCTGAGGGACTGCGCGGCATGGGAAGGACTCACGTCGGAGGGGTCCATGAGCGACTGTCTGCTGTGGGAGAGACCCTGCGCTGGAGCAGGGGAAGCGTGTGAGAAGCCCTCCCCGCCTGAGGAGGAAGGAGTGACAATCTCTGGTGAACTGACTGCACCCCCATTCCCTGTACCGCTGCGCTGCTGAGGGGGGAGGCGGGAGAGACGTCAGCAGCGAGATGACTCAAGTGTCTCCTTATCCTACTCTGCTTTGATTGATAACTGATTAAACTGAGTATTTTCTCCCCAAGTTGAGCCTGGTTTTGCCCGTGACTGGAATTGGTGAGTGAACCCTCCCTGTCCGTGTCTCGACCCACCAGGTTTCCTTACATTTTCTCCTCATCCTGGCGTGGGGGGAGGAGAGCTGCGTGGTTCTTTGTTGCTGGCTGGGCTCAAACCACAACACGTGCGTAGCTAAACTGAACCCAAATGATTCTGAAAAAGAATTTACATTCTCCGTATACAACATTGCTCTTTCCTGAGACCAAAAACTGAGAGCTTTCCATTTAGGTCAGCCACGCTCTCAAGTGCACTGCTTTGCTTAGCATACTTCTTTCAAGTACGAGTTTACTTTCCAACCGTTTTCTTTTTCCATCAAACATGCCGGCTATAACATTAGGTGCAGCTATTTCAGATTCCTTTGCTGCTGCTCTTCTCTGGCATGCGTTGGCAGGCAGCATCTCTTCACAGCACTGGGATGCTCAGAGTCAGCCTTGTTCTCAGGCTGCAGCCAAGCAGAAGGTTTAGTTCAGCGTTTATCACCGTGATCTGTGACACTGGTACTAGCTTTATCATATTTCAGGAGTCTACATAGTTTCATATGTTTTAAGGTGAGAGGGGACTATTAGATCATCTGCTCTGACCTCCCATATATCATAAACCATTAAGCTTCACCCACAAGCTCTTAAATTAAGCCCAAAGACTTTAGTTAGCACTTCAGTTCTCAGAAGACTAAGCCTTTTGCCAAAGGCAGACAGAAAATGAGAGAAACAGATGCTACCAATCCAAACTCCTCCGCAATGGCAGACAATTGATTAAGTGAGATAAGTGATTTATACACACCTTCTCTGGTGTTAAAGCATTTGCTGTAGTGGCTGAAAATTGAGAAACATGAATTTTACACCCTGCTCTGATTGCTGACTTCAGACAAGCCTCTTCCCCTTTGTTTGCCCCAGGTTCTCATTTGTGAAATAGTTGTAATTAACATTTCCCTTCTAAAGGCTTACTACATTGTTCATGAAATTATTAAGTACTTTTATAAACGTCTTCACTTTCTTTAAGTAACGCTCAGCTAGGAAAAGCCTGAGTAGCACAGTCCTTTAATATAGCACGATACAGCATTGCTGTTTGCTATTCTGCTTTTTAATTCAAATCCTCTGCTAGCTTCCGCGGGGCCATGAGGCAGTACGCACACACAGTCTTCTGGTTCTGCACCCTGCCTTTTTCTGTCTGCTAACGTCGCAGTTCACAAATAACTGCCACCAAAATGAGATGGTCCATGCATTCAATCTAAATTAAAACCCCACAGGAATGGGAAGAAAAATGCAAGCAGAGGATTGTTGCAGGCTTACTGAGTTATGATAAGAGCAATTCAAGGTTAGCAGCACAATTTCACGTAGTAATTCATGCTGAAGAAAAAAGGTGGCACAAACTGAAAGTGCTATTGTGCATACACCTTACTTATAAAATGGCAGCCTAATTACTTCCACAAGTAACTTTTTAAGGCGTATATTAAACACGTAGGGTATTTTGGAGAAAAAGAAAATGTTGGAAGCATTTTCTACTGGAACAGTAAAACAGATCATAGAGGGTTGGAATTTTAGTGAAAGTTGTTTCAAAGAAGCAAAAAGCTGATGATGTCGACTGTCTTTAATCCTTTCTTCTGAAATTACTATTCATAGAATTGAAAGAGACTACTAGGTTAGCAAATCCAAAACCATGCTGTCACAGGCAGCCATGAAATGTCATCCTGTTCTATTTTCTATTTATATTATTCTGTGTATTACAGTACAAAATAGAATTTAAATAAAAGCAACTAATCTGAAATTATTTTTTTAAAATCTCTTCATACGAATTTTCAGATTTAGTTCCAATTGAGAAGGAAGACACATTTCAAAAGCTTGAGATTGTTCATGAAAAAAAATTAAAAAGGCCTTCAAAAAGATCTAATAAAAATGCTTCTTATAAACGGTAGCTGCCTTACAACATTTCTTCCACTGCTCCAGAAGTTCTTTCACATAAATCTGACAGGGCAGCAAACAGGAGAAAGAATTGGTAGAAAACAGTAAGTGCAGTTCCCACTGTTCATCTGAGAAGAGAAACCGGCAGAGAAACAGTATGTAAGTCTGGCATGAGCGCTGCAATAAAAGCACAAAAGTCAGCTCAGCAGGGTATGCCACCTTTTCCATTCATGCCGAGGTTAGTTCCATGCAGAAACCCCTGCACACAGAAGTTAGAACATTCTCCGTTCTCTGCGTCCACACTGTGCATCTGACAGGTTCTGCATGCCACATGTGTTTGCTAGACTACAAGCTGTTCTTTTACACAAAACTGCAACTCCACCGTGCAGGCCTGTGAGAAAAACACCTCACTGAATTTAGTATCAACCAAACTTCCTTTTAAGCCACAGGGGGCAGCATGTTTAATGGATGCCAAAGCCTCTAAGATGTGGCTTTCAAAGCACTCGCATCTGGAGGCAATCCACAGCATTGTTATTTATTTATTTATTTATTTTTCTTCATTCTGTACTGCTATTTTTATCTTCATGCAACATTACTGAGAAAAGTATTGCAAAGCTACTGAGTAATGAATAAAGGGGAAGGTGAGCAGGTGTAAAATCTATTTTGCTTGTTGGTGCATGACAATACTTTGTATGAATCAAATGTTTTATGCTTCTATTCTTTGCAAGGAATTCAGAATTCTAGCATTTAGAAATGTAATTCTTGATCGAAAAACATGAAGCATAACTGGAATATATAGAAACAGCTTGGGCAATATTGCTTTTGGATCAGATTTGAACTCTATTATGAAAACTGCAGTAATGATCCAATTGTTTGATGCAGAAGTCAAACACAGAAATTACGGTATGCCTCTGTGATGACAGAGTCAAAGTCTTGCGGGTTTTACCAGCCTGCTTAAATTCTGAGACTCCTGGGTATCAGAGATAAGAATTACACATTGTGAGACGTTTTTGTGTCAGTGTTAAACTAACACACCTAAATCTATTTTGCTTCCCAAAGTAGTCTGCAATAAGTAACTTTGTATTCGATTATATATTCAGATGGAAATCTCATTTTACATTTTATTCATCAACAGAAGAGATAAAAGCAGTTAGAAAATACTTGATAGCAGAGTTTTATTGCAACAGTAAATCATACCTCTACTATAAAAGTTGAGGGAAGCATTATGTGAGGTTGTGTTACACTCCAGGATTTTATAGCCTTGAAAAAAACCAGCAATAAATTTGAATAAGGCTGAGGAGGAAAGCAGCTGGAGATGCAAAAGAGAAGTGACACCTTTATACTGTACTTGTATTTACTGTTTATCTGTCATTTTTACCTCCACATCTTGAGGTTAGAAATCTTTTTTGCATAGATAAAATGTCAGTGACAACTTTCTATTTTAACATCTTAGGCTGTTGACGACACTTGGTTTTAATAACTTCCAAAGAACTTCTAAGTATTCTGTTTCTTACTTGGTAGAGAAATGAGAAATACACAAGAGAAAAATGTTTGCAGATTAAGTATGCCATCCCTGTTTCCTTTTTCAGGAAATTAAAACTAGTGCAGGTTAAAACAATAACCAACAGCTTGCAATTTTTTGTTGTAAGTAATACAAATTAATATAGGTTACTCCAATTACAATATTTAAGTATAAAACCAGAATTGATAGCTTGTATGCATCCATGTTTTAGCCAGAGGAAGTTTCACTACTTAATATTATTAGAAATAAAGATACTAATGACAAGACAATGCAATGTTCGATATTGACTTCTTGTTTTATTTTGCAGAGGATGGGGGAGTTGCAACACCTTTCAGTTAATGCTAGTAAATCACTTCAAAATCTAATCCTGAGCCAAACTATAGGCATAATCCTCTTCTCAGTAGTTCCAGAGCCTATAATGCTAGCAGTGAATTTAATAAAGGATTTCGATACCTTTGTAGCTAAGGGTCACTAAGTAGTTTTTTTCTAAATTCCTAATTTCACAGGTTTATAATTTACAAATCCTTCTGAGCTAAAGATACTCTCACAAATGCATCTGTGGGCATTTCTAGAGCACTAGAAAATTCACGGCATAACACAAAGCCTTTCCTTTACACTTCCCACTGACTCAAATTACTTTAGCAACTACACTTCAAAAAGCTATTGCAACAAATTTAATTATTGTCTTTTTTTTAAACAATTAAAGCAAAATGAACTTAGAGTCATTCTGAATATCATTGAAGTCAGAATTTTTTTCATCTTTTTTGGGGGGAAAATTTTTCCTGTCCCTTATGCACAGAAAAATCCCAGTTTTGTCAACATTTTCGACAACCATCTTTCTTGTACATCTAGGACTTTCATATACGAGCAGATCGCATTATTGTTTCTCATGTAACAATTCTGAAATACAGAGAAATTGAAAAGGCCATTCTCTGTGGACAGTACTTTGTGTAGTTTTCCGGTACAATTAACATTCAGAACCTTTCATGGGCTATAGTTAGAGACAATTTCACCTCGTATTTTATAAATAAGAGGATTATATTTTAAGGTGTTGATTAGGAAATAAATTAGAAACAGTCCAGTCTGAAAGTGGTGAAAAGAAAAGTATCATTTACCCTTTATGAATTTGAAAATACTGAACGTTAATTGTATGTGATTTATCTCAGGCAATTTTAAACTTGCCTAATTAGTAAACGCTGTGCACATGAAAGGCAAACACTTTCCATGCTCAACCAACCCCCCCACCCCCACTCTGCATCTGTTATCTTAACAGGTTTAACAGGTGTGGCATTAATATAACTGGCACCAACGTCAGCCATAATTCAGCTAAGTTGCTCATGGATAATATATTCTTTCCCCAAAACCAAATGAACACACCCCAAGAATATCCTTCAATCCTTCTTAACCATGCATGGAATAATTAGAAATTAGTAAAGTTTATGTTTCACTATACTTTTTTTAAAAAATGAATCTTTCTCTGATTAATGTAGTTAGCTTTCATTTACAACTTCAGATAAAAATCTGGCCTAAAATACACTTGACAAAATGCTCCATAGTTTCACAGCCAATGCATCTGTGTGTGTGCAGAGCAGGTCTGTGTATTTACACATCTTTTAAATACGTGGATGGGTAGGTAGATAGACAGACCACGCTCTAGAAATGCACACAAAGGTGTTAATTATACAAAATATTCTTAAAGATCTATATTTGTGTCTCATTATCCAGGGAAGGTACTGAAATTACAGTTTGGGATCCTGTAGAAGGGGCGGGGGAGGTGGGTGCTTCTTTTCATTTTTCCACAGATCCATGGAACACTGCCAAAATAATAACATACATTGAAAAGAATACCAGTCTGTATTATTTTAACCTTCAGCTAGCCAAATATTTTCCCTTGAACATTTTAATAACTTTGTTTTAAAGTAGGCAAATCAACATTATTTGCCTTCACCCAGCAGCTCACAAAATGAGGCATTCAGAAAACTTGAAATGACAAACACAAAATCATATTCATGAAGCAAAGTAACACAAAATGGCATTCAATCAGTTAGTTTTAATCCCTGCCTCTCAATTCTGCACTGTATAATTTCCTACTATAACAATGAAACGTCATCATCATGTTTGGCAACTTATGTACTAAAATGGTGTGGCTGGATACTGAAAGTTCCTAAAATAAACTTGAGAGGTATTATCAGATTACTAAAATGAAAGAAAAAAAATCTGTTTTGGTTTGGTTTGGTTTGAGTTTGGTTTTTTTAAGACAAGTAGCGGCTGTTTTTCCAAGTCTGGTCAGAGGAGATCGTTGAGAGCAGTCCTCAGTTAAGAATCCTTTAAGAATTTCAGATTTCTTGTTGTTTCAGTATAGAGATTGATGAGTATTTTGTGGAACTAATGAAATGCTATAACGAAATGTCGCTGTCTCTAGGATGAAGCACATTGTATAGGGGCTGCTTTCCATTCTTATATTTTTGAATGAGGGACAAAATTTCACACACATTACCGCTGGCAGCTAAACAATGTGAAACTTTTGGACCAGCATGCATCTCGGCTAACAATAGTTATTAAGATTAAGGATCTAATTTCAGCTAATTGTCTACATCTAGTTCAGTGTAACTGATATACATTGTCAAAATATTAATGATGAAGAAAGAAACAAAGTTTATGTTGCATTTGTATTTAGATACAAATATATCTAAAATGGGTGAGATTAAGCAGCCTGTGGAGGTGCCTGTATCTCTGTACTTCATCAGACAATTGCAAGGTGCCTAATTTTTCAGACAGCTGAATCTATTAAAGGCTAGCCCTCTGCCAACAGTGTTCTAGGTGTGCAGTCACATGATGTAATTTTATTGACAACTGGATTATTTCTGTGATGGATATTTTTTAAAAAAATCAAATTTACTAATACAGAATAAAAAGTGAAAATAACCATTCTTAATTGAAATTTACATTCGCAAGTTTGACATCTCACTGAACCGGTGTTTCAAAAGACTGTGAAATGCCAAGAATAAGATTTTTTCCCAAGGAGAAGAAAAAAAAGTTTGCAAGTTGTCAATCTTCTCTTTTTAATAGATAATCCTGAATTTTCGAAATGAATTTATTCATTTTTGCGACCACCTGTCTACTGTTACTGTCAAAACTGATTCCGGTTCTCGGAGTGCTCAGAAATCTTAGCTGTGACACGATAAAGTTTTAACTCTTTCAGGCAAGCGAGTGAGGAACATCTGTATGCCTACTTCTAATAAACTGGCCGCTTGATTAAAAGGAAAAAAAAAAACCTAAACAACTGCAAGATGAGGGCAGCATGGTAACATCAGTCTCTTTCAGGGAACTCAGTGGGGCATCGACTACAGAATTGCAATGTAAGGTACTGAAATTAACTGTTCTTTCAGCTGAGCTCTTTGATGATACTCAGATGCAGCTGTCAAAGTTTAGAGAATGGTGTGATTAATGTATTTCAGTCTGGAAATCTAATAATCAGATGTTTAAGTTGAAGTTAGACATCCTGGATAAGTTACCCTTACGTTTTTATTCAGAGGCAAAAGTAGTTAGAGAGAAACAAGCATCTCTACGGACCAGTACATCTATTTTATCTCCTCTGACCACAGAAAGATGACTCTTCTAAAGTGTGGGACTTAGACATTTAATATAATGTGGAATAAATATTTTTCCTAAAAAGAAAAATCACCTTGCTCATCTTTCCAAACCACTCGCTGGTTGAGGGTTTGAAGCAGTGGTGACAGAAGTAAAAATCGTATTTGCTGCTTTGAATTAAAAAATCGCTTAATTCAAGTGTATATAATTCTACGTTGTGTTAACATTAATTTGAATTTAAATGACATTCTCAACATCTGGTGCTTATTTATGAAAACAGAGACATAAAATTACATGCAAAGCTATAGTACACATGCAGTGCACTCTGCTAAGAGAATAACTCTTCTGAGATGTATACAAAAATAGATAATGCATACACAAAAATATTTGAGGATTGATGTTTGCAAACCCCCCAGAAAAAGGTTCCAATTATCCTCTGAAAAAAAACCCTCTTTGTTGGTATTCAGCATTCCTAAATTTATAGGACTTTAAGTCACATCCATTACGATCAACGAAAGGAGAGCATATCATGGAAGTTAGTTGACTATGGTAATTTGTTTTTTTAACATTGCCCTGCGAATATGCCTCATTTGTCTTTTAATCCTACAGTGCTACAAGCCAATCACAAAACTGCATATATCAATCATTTTAACCAGATGATACAATGCAGTCATTACTTACTGGTAAATCTTGAACACAGTCCTGATATTCTGTGTAAAATGCAGTTCTGATGAGTCATTTACTACGAGCACCTTACAATTTTGATTCATTCTACCATGCAACTTGAAGCACAGAAGCGAGACCTAAACTAGGAGTCTATTTAATCTAGGCTATCAACCGGGTGTCTCAATTAACTGCTAGAAATGAAAGCATGCACCTTCAATTTGTTGTAATGGCAATCCAGATTTATCTTATTGCAGGGCTGGATTCATGCAGGAAGATATCAGCCATATATGATCAAGCATGCAAGTACCTGGGAATTTGGTTCTTAGTGATTTTTCTAAGTCCCTGGGAATAGTGTAAAAATCACTGTTCAAAAAATTACCACATTGCCTTTTAATATAGTCTATGAAAATATAATTAATGACAGTGAAGCATTATCAAAGAGATGTTTATTTAGATTATATAAATAATATACACAGCTACATAAATTTTTCAGTAGCCTTAGAGAACCAGTTATAAACACCTTCAGTAAAAACTAGGCTCAGTATGTATGCCTACATACACACTTCCTCAGAAGAAAACACTTAGAACATGCACATGCTCTCAAGTGGGGCAGCACCAAAGAATTGTAGAAATAGAGGCTACAGAAGTTCTGCCCAAGAAAATACTGGTTCATTTTAAGGGGTTTTTTTTTTTTGGTAGGTAAATAACTGCTTCTTGCCACATTTTATCTGTGGGACACATCCATAAAATTATACGGCACTATTAATTATAAATTCCTGTTCATTTTAATGACATTTGAAAAGCTTCTGAGGCTCACTAAACGAGCTACTTGGACTCCTTTTCTGCCTGGTTAGAGACTACCAGCAAGTAACAGTGTACAGCAGGGATAGTCTAATTACTGCCAAAACCAAAGGTCACCTAATTTCAGGCAATGCAAATAGACTAATTATATTGTTTCTCAAGGAGTCTTCCAGACACGTGTCAATCAGCAAAAATAGCAAACAGCAGAATAAGAAGTCCTATACCAGCATAAATTCTACATATTTTCATTTAGAATAATGTGGTAAAATGACACCACATGAAATTGGTTGATAGGGAATTTAATTACTATGCTTTATAAAAAGGAAACCATGGGAAATTAAAAAAATTGGAAACCCTTTCTGTGACCTTTAAGTAATTAGTGTTTCATAATTACGTACATGCAGTCTGTAGTTACTTTAAAAAAAAAACCCAACAACCCTTCCCCTAACAACCCATGCATTACAGTTATTTTCATTTTTATTCTAAGTATTTTCATTGTTAATCAGGAAGGGAAAAAAAAAGAAAGCACCCACATAAATTAAATATTACAGAATTCTGACTTCTGCTTTTATGATTACCTGAGCTCTGTGTATATGATCTTTAAATTTTTATTTACCACCTTTGAAAAAATCACCCTAACTACCTATCACTGACACACATATCCAAATCAGCAATGGATATTTCAGTGTGTTCACCACATCACTTCAAACAAAAGCGTTCACTAGAACAACAGTTTTAGTTTAAAACTGTCACAGTTTCTGATTTGAAAAATCTCTCAGAAAAATCTGTCCCCAGCAACAGAGAGAGCTCAGCGTCAGCTCACCTTACTAACACTATGATATTCTGCCATACAGGTAACGATCATTAACAGCAAGAATTACAAAATCAACAAATTATAATGCAAGACTCCGTTGAACAAGCAGTTAAGCCTGCAAATGTTATACCTTTACGTGATATTCAGCTACTATCTATCATTGACTAAAAGTGCTGCCTATCCTGCTTTCACATGCCTGAGTAACAAACCATCCACCGGCTCCTGCGGATGATACTGAAAAATAGTGTCAGCTCTGAGCTAGTTCCTTAATTCTCCAGCATGAATTATATCTGAAACAGCACTGAAATTTCCTAATGTACTACACGTGTTTTAATTCTACCTTTCAAAGTTACTTAGAAATGCCATCTTTACTTAGACACGAGGCTTACAAAGGCTTTGAAGCTGCTGATAGGCAACACGTGTAGGTCCACAGTACCAGAGAGCTGGAAAAGTAAAACCTTGAAACGCAGAGACAGAAGCAGAGAACACGTGAGGGTGCAGTCCATCCTATCTCAAGGGCTGTCAAGAGGAAGCATAAAAGAAACAAACCAAATCAAAACAAAACATCCAACTCACTACTCCTGGTATTCTCTAACTTGTCTGTGCGTAGGCTACTTAGAAACCAAATGATAGAAAAATGTACCAGCAAAACCTGCAATACCTGTGAGAATTGCTAACTTGTTAGCTCAACCGGCAGCTGCCGTTTAAATTTGGTTTTAGGACATGCTGCAGTACAGGAGTGGGCTGTCTGCAAATCCCACAATCAAGAAAACTTCAATTTTGATGGCAAGCCTATGAGACACTTCCAATTTGTATTTTTTAGCCCAGTGGGCAGTCACAAACTATTGGCCTAGCACCAGTTTAGCCCAGACACACTGTCAATTTATGCAGCTTAACCAGCAAGCCAGGCTTGTCGCCAGTCATTGTTCTCAAAGGAGTTACACAATATCCCATCAGATGCAAGGACAAATAGGTAACAGGGAAGAAAAACTAAAAAAAATTCTGCCGCTGCACATTCTGTGTTGCTTTACCTCACTCTCAGGATAGAACAGTTTAAAGATATACATGATGTGATGTTACATCCTATATACTGTCATCCCAAAGTAATGTAATCACAGTGCCATTAGTTTTCAGTGCTCCAGTCCATTCTTTATTACTTAACTTACTGTGCTGAGTGTCAAATTAGTGCATTCACATTACGATTGCAGTTCTACTGATACATGGCTTTCTATGGATGTAAGTGATCGTACAGGCTCAAAGTTGTGACAAATGTATTTGCTTTTATCCAGCAGCTTTCTGTCCTTCTTCACTAACATTTCAGAAGAAGCAGAAGCAGCCTTTCATGTGGTGAAGTGTCCACTACAATGTTTAAATGAATAATTCACTATCCAAATTGACTGCACCGATCATCTAAATTTAGAGATGTCAGACTTCTAGCAGATGGTACACTATAGACAGTAACTCTTGGTCGTAAGTGCTTCTGGAATCTGCAATTTGCTATGGTAAACTGGTCCATCAAATCAATCTGGCATTCTGCCTCTGAGGAAGGGTAGTACTTCATCCTCTATAGAAAGATGAACTTCTCCCATAATACAATCGTGCAATGCTATACATTCTTGAGTGGAAAAAAAAATCTGTATGCTTTCAGGAAAGTAGAATTTGTTATGGTATCAACTGGAAGACAGTCAATATCCAAATAAATTCTATTTTATATAAAGAGTATGACCCTAACATCCCCTAATCTTACTGACATAAATGGAAGCTCTCTACACACAGTATTTTCGGGAGTAGACAACAAATTGGCACATAGTTTAACAGTTAGGATATAGAAAGGAAATTAAAAGAAACAGAAATTGTGCATGCTTTCTATTTTAGCTTAATGCACTTCCAAGGACAGGAAATACTATTGTGGTTATTTGACTTCCTGTATATTACAGATCCTACACTTTAATTATTTCTGCTTCAAATTCAATATTTAAGCTTGATTTAGACTATATCTTTAAAAGAAGAAAATGAATAAAGGTCACATTTTTATTTCCAGTGACGGAAAATCTATCAATTGCATCACAAAGTAGTTTCCAGGATAAGTTAAAATATCCAGCTTATTTTTAGTTTGATTTGGTCTATGTTCTGCTTTTAGCCATCACACTTCAACATTTTCCTGACTACAGACTTAATAGACCAGCATTAACAAATTTTTGTTCTCCATGTAGGTATTTATAGCTCCTAATCAAATCGCTACTAAGTCCATTTTTTTTTTTTTAGACTAAGATCAGCTTTTTATTGCAAAGCACATCTTCCACTCCTTTCAGTAATTTCTTTGTTCTTCTTTGACATTCAGTGTTTTGTTTTTCTAACTGACGGCACCAGAATAGGACACGATATTAATGAAATAGTCACACTAACGCCGAGATCTGGGGCGGTATAATCTGTTGAGTCTTAATATTTGCATAGACACAGCTCCAAAAACCTTTCACTTCTGTGAGCTCACATTCCATTGTTTACATGGTAGTCCTCTCCGCAAAGTTTTCACTTTGTGAAAGTGACTGCTTTCCTGAAGCAGTAGTTTCCCATCTGTAAGTATGGTCCGTCTTCCCAGGGTTTTACAGTACTCACAGTGGAATTCATATCAGTTTACCAAGTCTGATCAGAGTTAGCCATTTATTTCTTTATTACAGACCACTTAGCAACTTACGCGGCATCAGAAAACTGTATCATTACTGAGTTTATGATTTAATTCCTCAACACACAAAGCAACAGTGAAACAAGAACCAATTTCCCTCATGCAGCACAAATGCTCTCTTGGTTCATCTTCTTCCCGTTCGAAAGTTTACTTCTCACTTTATTTTTATAATCAAATATGAAGACATTTGGTCATGCTATTCACACTTGATGCCAGGAAACCTGCTATATAGTCAGATAAATCAATAAAAGAAATTAAATAACTGGTATCACAAATTTCTTTTTACCTTCAGTTCTTCAAGGACACATCAGTAATGCACTAATTTTACAAAGAGCTCAACAAGATCATCCAGAATGGTCAGTTCACAGGATATTAAGCCCTGCTTCATGCCAAGCAAAAATATAATTAAATAAGCCCTGATGCTCCTTAATCAGATTACTAGTGGGTTTCCAAGTTCCCTATAACCATTACTGATACTGTGTGCACCATCAGATCAGACTAAAGTATGCAATAGCTGGCAAACCTGAACTGCATTGTCCCAAAATATCCTTTTAGTTGCAGCGATAGCAGGAATCTGTTACATATTTTTAACTTGCCCTTTTCTGGACAGTTTAGTAGTTTGCTTGTTCAGTTTTACAGTATTTTCCTAACAGGAAAAAAATACAAAGAATTGTTGGGATAGTGCTAACTCTGATTTATGTTTCCAGCTTTGTAAGATTTTTTTTTCCTCCCTTCGCCCAGATTGAGTATCTATTGTTTTCTTCTCTTGTAATGAATACCTGGCAGCAAGAGCTGATAACAAACCGTACTAGCACTGTATTTTGACAGTTGAAAACAGTAGCAAAAGCTTTGCTATTCTATTCTAGTTTGAAACAAAATCCATTTGATTGTAATCCACAATAGAAAAAAACATTGTTAACAAGCTGACCGTAGTAAGAGATACCAGAAATATTGCAGACTGGCTGCTGCTTTCTTTACTTTCTATTTCAAACTGTCATGTAATGTCAATACGCATTGGTAAGAGCTGCCACTCTTCTACTCGATAGATATCTGACTTTCATCATGCTGTAAAATGGCCTCACAAATAACAGAAGTATGGGTTGATTGAGTTTCTAAAACATACTAGAGCCTTTTATGAAAGCTGCTATGAAAACGGTTCGTACATTCTGAGCCATTTAAGTAAATCAAGCATACTGTTGCAGTTTCCAAAAATGCCACAGATTTATAAAATTAAATGAAATCTACTGCAACACTAAAGTGATATAAAGGGAAAAAAATTAAATTTGCAAGTAAAATGAAGGGTTGATCTCCAGACCAGACTCTGAATTAATACTAATTAATACTGTTCACAGAGTATGTTCTTAAGAGATCTTAAAATCTAAAATTTAATGGCTATATTTAAGTTCTATACCTTTGAAAGCAAGGGGAATTTTTCCCAGGAAAAATAGTTCTACCTACAATACACACAAACTTACAACTTGGCGGATTTGCAGAAGTCTTTCAGATCATAAGAATACGTAGCAACAATTTCTTGTGCTTCTGACTTTCTCCAATCTTATTCGAGATCTCCAAGGAAGTATATTACAATGCCTGAACCTTTCCCAGAGACACAATGGCAGTAGCAATGCCAAGTGAGTGGACTTTTGGATAGAGGTGGCTTGCTTCTAGGTGAAACTGAAGTATACTGAGCAGTACTGCTCCCTTCTGAATGCAATCTTACATGACCTTGTAACAGACAAAATTATGAGGATAAACTATTCTTTTAGTGCATAATTATGTTTCTGTGTTATAATATGCCATCATAATTTAGCATTTGCAAACATGCCTTTACCATGTAGCTGATCTGGTTACTGATAGGAGCTCGACATTGGGTTGCACCTTATATCAACCTGGAAACAATCTGGTCTAGGAAGGTGCCGTTCTGCTCGATATGCTTTGTATCCCTTTATGAGCATTTGACATCTGCTCTCCAAATCTGCCCTGGTTGCCTGTTGTTTTTCAAGTGGAGTTTGAAGTGCTGTTTTTGACCTATAAAGCCCAAAATGACTTGAAGCTCGCTTTTTTGAGAGACTGACTCACTCCCCATGTGTTAAGATTACTGACAGCACTGAAGCACCTTCGAGTGAAAGATAGGGAACTAATGACAAGGTGTATGAGTGCTCTTTCACCACAGAATTCACTTCCATACCTATCTGAAGTGATCTAAATTTGTTAATCTTTAGAGTACACCAAAACCCAATCCATCTATACAGACATGTAGGTAGGACTGCTGTCATGAAAAGTGAAAAGGGGAAGGGAAGGTTTTGTGTATACCGTTTTCTGTGGCCAGGGAATGACTGTTGCCTACTGACTAATGTTCCTGTCCATCGTGAATGGCATTTTAATTTGTCAAGGGCACCAATAGGTCAAAAAAGATATCTGAAGGTGTTCTGAAGAGAACACAGCATTTTAACGCTATATATACACAGACAGGAGCACTAGAAATAGCACCATGTATGAAAGTGAACATAACACCCTCTACCAAAAAAAAACCCCACAACCACAAGCCCACACTCCCTTGCTATTAATTGAAGTATGTAGTAAAGTAAGGAAGAGACAAATGTTATCCTGAATGAATCTATAAAGTAATGACACTTACTACATTATTAGAAGTCAGGACATATAAAGATATAATTACACTCACAACTAAACTTGCATTCTGATAATTTAAAGCCGTTTAAAACTCATGCTGTTTTGAAACTTGTTTAGGATGTGCATTTATACCTCCTGCCCTGCACAAGCACTTGCATTAGCACCATCACTTCCCCCCCACACACACCGTCAGAAAAAAACCCAAACTAAACCAAAACAAAAAACCTATCACCTGTAGGTGACTAGAAAAGACTTCTACAGCCCTCTAGTGTTGCCAGACTACAGACCCTGGATAAAAATAGACCAAAGCAATGCGAACTTCTGACCCACACCCTGAAGGAAACCCTGCTGACTTTGCCACTGTTGGGCATACAAGTTATTCAAACAACTCAAACCACAGCTCCGGCAGAATAAGTTACACTGCTCTCACTCTCACATCACAAGGGAGATGGTACTGAGTGGCCAAAATCGCAGAAGTGGTTTTTGCAAATAAAAGCATATTCACAGAAAGGAAAGGAATAAAAAAAAATACCAAAGATTCAGGTTAATTTGCAGTGTACATATTTAAACAGCCGACTGGAGCGCTTATTATGCCTGATTGCAGGCCTTCAGCAACAGTGAAACAGCTCGTTTCTCCTTTTGCACCCTCCCTGCTTCTTTCCCTGCGAGTTTCCATTCACAGAGCCTACGGCTATACTCTCAGAAATCATATAAAACCTGACAGTGCCAAAATTTCAACCGCAAAAAGGTGTTTTAAGGTGTTGCTTTTCAAATTTAATTTTAACAGACAACTGTGTTCAGCCTGCACATCCCAGGATGGCAGCGCGCAGCACTCGGCTGCCCATGGGCTGCAGATGGAGCTGTTGACAAAACAGTTCAATTCACTGGAGAGGAGCTGGCATGGCACCGAGCGCTACAGAGCCTCGGCTCGCTTCTACAGCTGCGGTGCTCTATTACTGTGATGATGATTATTGCTAATATTATTATCATTAATAGTATTGTCATAGACGTTGCTGTTGTTACTACTTCGAAGTGTCTCTGCACAACTGGAAGAGTACGATTTCAAACCTCCTAACCTTAGTAAGCCAGAGCAAGTCTCCCAGGCCAACCTTCAAGATATCCTTGAGATAAGAACATAGAAGCAACACATTAACAAATCTGCACAGGTAAATAAAAAATCAAATCAGAAATTATGTAATGAAGAGAGAGATACACGAAGCACTGATGTTTCTGTTACCTGCATTAACTCCTTTTTTAAAAGAACTTTACGAAATGTGGTTGGTTTCTACAGTAGGAAAAAATTATGTGCTACAAACTCCCACAAAAATTGTATTTATAAAGTAGATGTTTGTGCATCAGAACACCCGAAACGTGCAAGCATTATTGATAGGACAGGTGTAACGTGATCAAATTCACCTGTTTAACTATATATTGCCACTCATTACAGCTGTAAACATAACACTGTGAAGACTGACTGCTGTAGCACGACAGTTTTATTTTGCACTTGAAATTTCAGATAAATATTGCCTGGAGATCTCTTCAGGGAACTAACAGAATCCTAGCTGTTATATTTACTACCAAGGAAGTTAATTCAACCTTCCTTTGGACAATTCAAATTAAAGCACTGGGTCATAATTATGCACCAAGCAAGAATGATGACACAGATGATCTTCGTGTTCTCATGCTACTGAAGAAAGCTACGTTGTAATTAGTGTTGCAAGCATGATAATGTGTTGCTACAGCTTTGAAACTCCTCATACTTTAATTTGAGCAGATAAGTGCAAAAAATAAGTAATTGCCTAATCTGAATCAAAGGTTTGAATTAAAATTCACAAATCTGTAGATTAAGCTGGATTTTCTTATTTACTTAGTTAAAAAGCTGAAAATACACAGTCAAATTCTATTCCCCGTTATTGTAAAGTCTCTTCAATGTATGTGAGAAACTGTGGTCTATTAAAATTCTTGACTGCGACTTCATTAAAAGCTTATGAAACCAAATTTCAAACTCATTCTGCTGCAAGATGCATATGTCAGAGTGGCACTGCCCCTTTATGATTGTTTTTTAAATTATAGTCAAGTATATGATACACATTCTGCAAACACTCTGAGCATAAACACCATCCCCAAAAGCTAGAATTATCTACATCACTGACTTAGTGAGTCAGTATAGAAAAAAGTAACAAAAGAATGAAGTTACAGACACCATTTTGCTAGAGAAGTTTGGGAGAGTTAATGTCCAATAGTACACACAGTAATCTTTAATTCCTGGCTTCTTTGCATCCACCCTGTATCCCCTAAATTATATTCCTGTTTCTACTTGTTTTCTTGTTTGTTGTCTTTTGTTTAAACTGGATGAAAAATTTTGACCTCCATATATCGTTAACATTTAAATAGCCCTTTAACTAGTTGGTGCTCAGATCACATTAATCTGTTTCAGTTTCCAGCTTGCCAAAGTACATTAAAAGCTTCTAATGTGTTTGTGCAAGATCTAATTCCTTCATGCTTATAAAAATCTTAAATTCCTTTGTGAAAGGCATAAACATAAAGGGAATATTTTATATCACTATGTTGCATTCCATAACTTTTATCCAGGACAAAAAATAGGAAGTTAGGAGTACTTCTGGAACATAACAAAACAAAGCTTAAAGAGAATCCCCAAAATCTGCAAAGTACTTTGCACTTGCCTTGTAGAATTTTACAAGACACATTCATAACAGGCACCATTCAGTGTCTTATTTTTGAAAAATCCAAACTCATTCGATCTCCAAGAGAAATCTGCTGTAGAGAGGGGGGTATCCTCACACAATTCAGATGTTGACTCAACCTCTGCGCCACGATCAGTCTCTGTCTCTTTTATTTAGCAATATAAAGTCTTAAATTCACCTGTCACTTCTGGAGTTCTTACATCATGTTTATACAGTGCACAGGCACATGCTGATAGTTAAAGACATAGCATTATCTAGCTGTGTGGAGATTTAAACCAATAAAATACCTTATAAACAAAAAATAACTACGATGATAATAGAATTATTTTTACAGTTGTTAAGTCTTACAACTTGCAAGGTTCTTACAGAAGATCTCAACTAAATAATTCAGTGTACTCTGATTTGCATTGAATGAGGATTAAGGTTCACCTCTATCCATTATTTGTGCAAAGAAGTTGTGCTACATGTCTGGGTGAAATGGAATGCCACAGCCCAGAGGAGCATGGTGAGTAAAAGTGGATTAAGAAATGAGGTCAAAGATAACTAGTAACGTGTTTCAAAAACAAAGGGGAAAAACTCTTAGGAAAAAAGTTCCATAAGAAAGTTGCTTCATGATTTATTAATGGTCTTGATGCAGGGATAAAAAATTGAAAAGTTGAAGTGGATGAAGTCAGGATTTCATGGCTTAGAAAAACTTCTGCACAGTAACACAGTACATGAAAAAAAAAACCAGAAGAAAAACACAAAATTAATCATTGACAGTATTGTAAATAACTTCACAAGCTAAAGAAGTCTTACAGAAGGATGAATAGATACACTACTAGTTTAAAAAACACAGTTTGATGAGATGTAGAGAAAATTTATCTACTGGAGAAAATGCAAATACATTTTCAATAGATTGACATGGAAATTCAGTAAAAACTCTGGAGTCAATATTACTGTAGAAAACCAAGATATGACCAGAGTAGTCTAATTTTAAAATACGAGTGGGCACGAATATTCTTTTACAAATATCTGTTCTCATTTTTAAGTTCTTGTATTTCTACTTATGACTAATGTCTGGTTTCAACAAGTCTTTACATGTATATTAAGATTGTATTGTGTTTAACACAAATGACTGCAGTGAGTTCAGATGTGAAACTATAATCTTATTGTTTTATTTTAATTGGGAAAACACAAAATTTTGATTTGGGTAGATTAAAATAAATTACTTGACTGCCAACTATATACACGTATATTGTGTGAGATCTTAGCTCTGTTGGACATTTTACTAAGGCAAGAGGTTGTATATTTTTAATTTAACTTCTGATATTTGCCTCTGTATTTTCCGTTTTTTTATTAAAATTAGAAAAATTGTTTTAGTATAGTACAAATACTATTTTTGGCATGTACATTCCATATGATGATCCATAATTATAAATCAAAAAAATACAATTCAAAAAAATCTAAGAACTAAGAAAAATCTAGAAATTATAATCAAGCATTATTAACAGGCATTGGATATATTTCTTGTATAAGTAATTAATATTGCAATTATTATTGATACAGTTTCCTCATAATTACACTAAATACACTGCACACCAAATAGCTAAGAAGTGGACCCAAAAATTTTTGCATAATTCAGAATATATTCAGACACAATTTGAAAGGAACATGTATCAAATTCAACATGGAAAAGTCATTTGAGGGGTAAATGATACCTATTAACATGCAATGCTGGTGAAATGTGGGATGAAAATTGACAGTGTTCATAATAAGGATCCAAAGAGAATGAGGTAGCTGAGGAAGAAGCTGGTGTTCTCTCAGCCAAGAACTCAATCACACAGGTGCTTGAGAAACATCGCACTTTCTTCAGTGATCTCAAGAGCCTCACCTTTGTGTGCCACTCAGAATGGCAGCATTCCTACAATTTCCCCATTGCACCCTCCCCCTGCTTTTTTTTTTTTTACTAGCTTATGTGAAATTATTTAGAAAAGAGTCTTACAATGGCTATACTCTACGTTTTTCCCCTTTAAGTGAGGAAAGGGAAAAAAAAAATTGTAACTCTTTCTCCAGCAAATGAGGTAACATATCAAACAAGTGAGAAACTTGCAATAGGAAGCTGATGGGAAGTCTTTTGTCTGATATGAATTCTGTTGAATTTGGCATGAATGTTGATTCTTAATTTTTAAAACAATTAGTGCTAACTATAAAATCCTATGTTTCCATTTACATATCCAAGCCCGTGTTTACCTACTCATTGTCAACTGCTAAAGAAATGCTATTTATAAGTTAATCTTTAGCCAACTAAAAAGAACAGCACTCTACTAATGCTTAATAATAAAACAGTTTCAATAAGTCAAGCCACTAAGTACAAGAGCAAAGAAGAGAGCCTGTAATGTTGAAACTATACGTTAATTTGTGAGAAGAGGCATTCAATCTTGTCTTGGGGGTAGGGAGAAGGGAGAAATCTGATCTGAATTTTAAATAAAATTCTATGATGGTAAACTCCCTATTCACATTAATTTTATTTCCATTTCGCATCTACCCATCGTTCTTGTGCGTGCTAGAATAACAAAATAAACCATTAAAGAAAACAAGATGGCAAATTTTGTAGCTGTTCTAACCCTATCAATTTTAAGCTATGGTAAACCCATGTATTAGCTCCTACTGTGCAATGGCTGTTTTATACAGTTTGACTATGTGATGAAAGAAACTAGTTGACATGCACTTACCGTATTAAGCCCTGGCACCTGCATTGCAGACACTAATCAAAGTGCTCCTTCAGAGGGGTGAAAGAATCGCCATTTGTAACGCAATAATTAGGCTGGGTAGAAGGGCCTGAAAAGTAAATCAATCTCGTCTGCTCTCTAAATCTGACACCATTCTCTAGGCAGATTGTTAACATAATGAGACAGAAGCCTACAAGAGGTCCCATAAAAGACCTATGTCTTTTTTTTTTTCCTTTCTTTCTTTATACTTGCAATGTTACTAAGAGCATAATTACAGACAATCCTACCCTAAGTCACTGGCATAAAAGCAGCTATTTCTAAGAAGCTCATCAAAAGTAAGTTGGCAGAACAGACGGGCTATATAACACAGCAGCAGGCTGACTCTATCTGCCTAACTGGATGAAGATTATTTTAACCTATTCCCTACTAAAATTATAATGATAATGTCTTACAGGGAAAAATAATAAGATCATATAACATGGCAAGAAAATAATTTTGGTGAATTATTCTGATTCTCTGCTCACACTGGGCAAACGAAGAATTATTCCACTGAAATCAATATTATTATTACAATTGTGTGAGAAAAGAATCATGTTCAATGTGATCACTGTGACTTTTTAAAAAGAAACCAGTAACAGAATAGAAACATTAATGGTAAAGCTTTTAAACAGACAACTTTTTCTTATACAGCCTTTCAAATTGCAAGAGTGTAACCTGATTTAGTGGCCAGAAATGAGCAGTTCCATTTTCTTTGGGAAGACACTTGCACCATAGTTCACGCTTTGTAATAGAAAAGCTTAGGGGACTTTGTTACAGACAACTCCTTGAGGATGTTGTACATACTTACGTCAAAAATCACGTAAAAAAATGTAAGTAATATATAAGAAAATATAAAGATAAAAACAGCCTATACTGCAGGTGGTGGAAAGCAGTAAGCAGATATTTGTGTAAAGCAATAAAATGAATGAGATTAATCCTTCTTCTTTCACAGTCAAATACACGTTAGTCTTCATTTTCCCCTACTTACCATAATTTCATTTAATCACTCCCCTTTACATGGTGTAACTGTGTAGCCTGGTAACACATTATTGTCATTGATAGTAACAGGCATAAGCTTTTTACTAAATCTGCAAGGCCTCTGAGCTTGTCAGGTGTGCTCTGTCTGAGCTTTCCTGGACCTACAGCTTTGTTTTACTTGGTTGAGTTGTGACAGTAATTCCTCTAATTGGCCAGGTGGCTATGGCTAATCTGTTATTACTTTTGTGTGTCTTTGTATGGTAGAACCATATTTGTGCATAGATAGCAGTAACAAGCAATTATTCTACATGGAGTGAAATATTTATAACTCTGACATGATGATGTAGAGAATTACTGGCCTAGCATGATAGCAGCGGCCTTGAGAAGTGGGGATGCAGCATGTGGCACAGAGGACTGCTAAGTATAACTTCTAAGGTACAGTCAATTAAATTACATGCTTTCCAGGGGGTTTGTGTTTTCAGCTGTACATCACACTGGTTCTTTCAAATATCCTTAAAATTCAGGATACTCAATGCTACCAACAAAGACCAATAAAGGCCACTCAATAATTGCTAAATTTTTAGAACACAGATTTCATACATACATCATATGTACCTACATTCTCTCAATATTTTGATACAATTCATCTCACTTTACATGTCTAGAAGTTGTGTTTCAATGCAAGCTAACCATCTTGTCTTCTTTTGCAGGTACGTCCAGAGCATAACTCATGCAATCTATCTGACCGATCTTCAAATGAGATGAATTGTGGTTGTTAGGCACCTGCTTCTTTACATGGATCGCATCATCTGGCTCACATTCGGATGTCTAAATTCAGGTAAGGAAACTTAGAAAGAAAGAACAGAACACTGTAAGGGTGGCAGATTTTCTGCAATCTTTCAATAAAGGCAAAACTTTTTTGAAAGTTTGTTTGTACACATGATGTGTAAGGCTCACACTTTGCAATCCAAATCTCACAGACTATCTGCTGTGTCTGGATCCCATCATTCAATGATCATTTTGAAAACAACATTTCATCACGCTTCTTTTCCTTTTACAGTATTATATCTTCACATTCCTCACTGTTTACTTTTTTTTTTTTTAATTCAGAAACTCTGATTGCCTTGCAAAGTGTAAACACCAAACACAGAAAGAGAAGAAACCACCTACTGCTGAAATGGCTGCACAGCACGTGAAAGGTATTAACAGCGCACAGAAGCTGTACACAGACATTCAATATGACGCGAAAAATTGAATTGAAAACTGACTTCAGTCTGAAACCTGGTTAAACAGTGTGTGGCTAGGACAACACAGATTCAGTGCTGTAAAAGCACAGACTTGACTATATTAGATCAAGTTTTTAGAACCACACAGAAAAGACAACAAAGTTTCTCCATTCCAACACCATTATGAATGCTCAGCATTTCCTTGTCTAGAAGAGTAACACATACAGAATTGCTTTTATACTATGTATAAGATTTATCACAACACAGTTTTAATTACATTAAGTCATAGCATATTTGACAGTGTGAGTGAGTTATTTTGCTATTTCTTTACTGGTCAAAATTGAGATAATGTGGGAGGGGTTGGATGGAAGGGAAAGTTACCTTTTTTTCTAAAAAACTGAGTTTTGCAATGGACATTCTGCATTTTGGAAGATAGTATCTGTATCATATAATATTACACAGCATTTAGTATATATTTTTGATGGTTTTCTTGTGGAATGTTCTGGGGATTTTTTCTCAGATGAATTTTTATTGGCAGTCTGATTTTTGCATAAAAAGCTTATATCAAAAACCATCTTAATTTTTGTAGCTGGCTATAACTTTCACTATAGCACACGGCTATATTTCAGTAAGACAGAATCTAAGCACAACGGTCAAGAAAAACAGACCTTTCCTAATGCTATTTCTCTGTAAGCTTCCAAATATATTCATACAAATTTGTACATATATGTGTCTGTGTGTATACACACACAGATCATTCATGTTTTACTGAATACTTCAAATAAATGCAAGTTTGCAAGTTATGCTGAGCTTGTGTTTCCATAAGATAATATGCAGAAAGGAAGTGCAAAGTGATCGCCATAAAAAATGTTTTGCCTTTTGTAAGAAGCCTTAGCTGAATTACCAGGGAAAACAATACTTCAAGTTTATTCCTCAAAAAAAAGAAATTAAAAACATTTTAATCAAAAGAACATGAACATTAAAAGATCACAAAGAAAATGGCAAACACAACTCGTATCCTAGCGAAGCACGGACCTCTCCTCTCTGGATGGCTGGCAGATAAGAACCTAAGAATGCCAAGAGGACTCAAAATCCCTTTAGAATTTTAGAAAATATAATTAAGGTTAGAATCTCTTCCTCAATGCTGCTGCAAAGCTCATATCTGCAGTGCTGATCTTTATTACACTTTCCGTGCTCCTTTGTGTACTGCCTGAGAGCACTTCATGCAACATATGCAAAACGCAAGAGAAGATCCCCAGCTACGGCCGTGAGTTCACGTGGACCCAGCGCCACGCTGGCTGAACACCGGCATCTAACCCGAGCAATCTCAACGCTTCTCAGGAGTTCAGGTGAAATCTAATTTTTACTGCCTTCAGTATGACAGACAAATATTTTGCTCGTCCTGGAACAGGGACAGGGGCAAACCTGTAAGAGATAGCCAGAAGGAAAACAGCTCTGGCTTGCTGCCACCGCAAAGGGTGAGGGTAGCGAAAACTGCTGGTAGGTGAAGCCTGGCATCCATCACCCACGTACCCTCTGATGTGTACACAAGACCTCTTTCGGGAGCAGCTACAGCCAGGCTGGTTTCCAAAGTCTTACATTTCCCAAAATATTACAGCTATGAGCATTTTGCTGTTCCCGTCCTTTCACACCTTCGGTTTCAGAAAGCAACAGAAGCAGGAGTGCTTTATAGTAAAAGGTTTTTTTACTCTGATTTTGTCCCTAGTCAGGGGACAAATTCCAAGGAGCTTCAGACAGAGATTTAAGAAAAGAAATCAACTGTGTGTATTCTAACAGTTTAAAACAGAAAGCTGGTGGATCTTTCTGACAATCCTGATTCAGTATCTTTGTTTTTTCCCAGATAAATCAAGAGAGGACTGATGTTACAAAAGTTGACTAAAAGCGTTAATGAGATTTGTCCATTTTAATTGTTTCAGACTAGCAATCTCCCCTGTAGCTTGAAGGTCTTTGCAAGTGCAAAAAAATTCAGTTAGAGGCCAAATTCTGTCTCTTGACTGAAAACTGTTAACATAGAATAACTTCCCTGACAGCAGCCCAGCTGTTCATGATTTACATTTGCCTTTCAGTACCTGAAGGGGGCCTACAAGAGAGCTGGAGAGGGACTTTTCACAAAGGCTTGTAGTGATAGGACTAGGGGTGACGGTTTTCAACGGAAAGAGGGTAGATTTACATTAAATATTAGGAAGGAATTCTTCACAATGAGGGTGGTGAGACACCGGAACAGGTTGTCCAGAAAAGTTGTGGATGTCCCCTCACTGGAAGTGTTCAAGGCCAGTCTGGTCAGAGCTTTGAGCAACCTGGTCTAGTGGAAGGTGTCCCTGCCCATGGCAGGGGTGTTGGAACTAAGTGATCTTTAAGGTCCCTTCCAACCCAAACCATTCTATGATTCTATGTAACTAACTGCAAATAGGATGTTGACAATTTCTTTCAATTAAGCCAGAGGAAAAAAAAAAAAAAAAGTCCTACCTAATACCATGCAAGGCTAAGTCCAATTCAAAAAACAGGACTTGTTTTACACAGCAAAAGCTTTTGTACTGGTTTTTTTTGAGTTTTCCAATTGAAAACATGTCCCTGAAGAAATATGGGCCCTGGAAAACATGACCCTGAATACAAACGTGTCTTATTTTGAGGTCATGCTTTGAATAGTAGTTCTTGGTTATTCACAGGGCAAGTGGCTCTGCAGTTACTTCAAGAAACTATAAATAGACTGTTTTCAATAGCATTTGGAGATTAAAAAGAATGACAAGAATGTACTGGAGCTTATCAAAAATCGCAAGGCCCTCATAATAGTTCAATGGCCTTAAATATTCGGGGTCTGTTAGGCCGAAGACTACGTTAAGCTAAGTATTACCAGTAGGTATTAGATATAATCCTCCCAAAAGTTTTGTGTGACAGCCTAAGCTCCCAATTTTGACAGCAGGACCTAGAAAGGTATTTTAGACATTCTTGTTTGCACTGACTTATACCGACATGTTATTCATGTCTCATTTGTGATTTCTGTGGAGAGGCAGCCTAATTTCAAAGGGTGTGGCAATCTGAGAAACATTATCATCTGCTGGAAAGCTTGTGTTAGCTAAAGGCTGGCAATTTTAGAGGAGGCAACAGGAAGGGTCCGCTACCTGCATTCGCATTTTATACCTCAGAGCTCAGCTCCAAAGAATAAGAGGGAAAGACAAAGTATTATGACAAGAACTGTGTGTTATCACAGACATATTTTTACTGGATAAAAAGCAGACCTTCAGGTATTCACTCAATATGCCTGATAGTTAACAAAAACAGTAATGGTAGAGGTAAAGGAACAAGTGGCACCAAGGTGTCCGTAGTTTTATGTCAGCAGCCCCTCTGAGACTGCAGGCTATGAGCAGTACTGCAGTATTACAGCGCTAATGCATCACTTGTCTAACCGGCATGGGCCTAGTTATCACTGACTTTTGTTGAACCTACAGGACTTCATGAAATTTGTCACCTTGGAGATTAATCCCTCACTTTTACACACTAATATGCACCCTTAAATTTTCCCTGCGCTCTGCTCTGGGTTTCAGTAAAACCTCTTATCAGAGCCATTGTTTTTAACAGATAAAATAAAGAGGCCATCAAGGCCAAAACTGACCTTGAACAGAAATTTAATTAAGGGAAAAGCAGCTAATAAATTTGAAGACCTTCTAATTGCAAATTAACCCCTGACTCACTCACCTGATTAGCAGCTCAGCTTTGATACCGCTTAATTCTCTCCGTACTTGTAAAGAAGAAATACCCATCACTCTTCCTAGCCAGCATTTGTTTCAATCTGAGAATACAACAGGAAGACTATGGGTCCAGTTACTAAACAGCGATAATAAACCCACCTTAATTGCTTCAATTAGATCATCCGCAGGGAATCACTTTACACAACCTATAGGGATTAACGGGCTCTTCAAGAAACACTACAAACAATTACACAGGGATGAGCAACCATCAAGAGCTGGCGGAGGAACAGAAGTTGCTATCTACAGACAGTTTTCTCAGTTCCTCTCTGTGCTCATCTGTGGGGGGGAATTATTCTTCACCCAAATACAAATACCTAGCCAAGATAAGTCTGAGGCAGATTTCTGCAAAGACTATCTACTGGATATCTCTGAGGATCACACTAATATTAAGCCCAGAAGAAAATGTAGTCTCATCATCCTGGATGTGTCACAAGAGCAGGTGTTTAGTATTTTGACACCAGCTTTGCTCAGCCTATGTGCCTTGCCCTTTTCAAATTGTGTTCTCCTTGTCTTTTTTGAGAGGTGTTTATTTGGCATAGCAAGAGAGTCAAACAGTGTCAGTACAGAAGATCAAACAGATTAATGTTCATAGAAAGCAGATACAGTGGAAGCATTTCTTTTAATGGACAAATATTTAAACTGTTTTAAACTTTATTTGATTATTTTTATGAACATGATATTTTTAAGTCACTTCATTGGCAATGAAACTTCAGAAGATGAGAAAGAGAAGAGTAAACAGTGCTTCCTGTGTGGCAATTTATATATGTGGGTAGACACATGCACATGAACTTAGCATACACACACACCGTATGTATCAAAAGAATGCACGCACACACAGGAGGACGGTATGGAAAAATGTGTGTTAAAATTACAGATACTCTAAGATAATGAACTAATTCTAGAATTATGCTCTGGGCACCACATCCACGTGGGAAGGATGCAATCTCCCGAATACAGAAAACTCTGCCTTACTGCTAAAACTCTGGCATCTGCTTGCTCTAGTGAGACCATGCACGGCTACACATGCTTCAGTGAAACTAAGCTTGTAGACTGAAACTTGCCCCCCAACTAAATTTATGGTGGTTGGGTTGAGAAGTCGATTATAATTCCATAAAATGACAAAGTAGAAGCCGTCTTGTCACAACTTAAAAGGTCACAGTACATTCTGGGATGTGATCAAAAGCGAGGCGGAATATTTTAGCCGTAAGAAAATCCCCAGGGCTTTTTAATTTTGCCATAAGCCTGGATAAGCTGGTTGATTATAGCATCTGACAACTTATATACCATTTCACAAAAAGAAGGCTCATTCTGAAGCAATGGATTGGTGACAAAAACCTTCTAAGAAGTTCTGGTCGCAAACAATATAATTGCGCTTTAACTGCATCTCAGTCACAAAGCACGTAACTTAGCACATGGAATAGCTTTGGGATCCTGTTCTTCTACCCTCTTCTGCTACATGAGACCCTTACTACATGTCACTTACACTGTACTTCCCTGACAAGCTGAAGCTGCCAGCACACAAAATCCTCACTATCTTCCTTTCCTTTCCTAACCAGCGTTTAATGAAGTCGGAAAATATTAGAAAATGTCTTTCTAATAACATGCCCCTTTTACCATGGGCTGGAAACAAAAATGTGTAAGTTGTTAAATAACATTTAACCTGAAATGTCTTATACAGCCACTTGACAAAGACATTTTTCCTGATGGGTAAACACCATCTTTTCATTTATCAGTAAGAAAGGAAGTGGGCCAAATGAATGAACACCTGCACTCAGTCCTCGAATCAGTATACTTGAACAACCCAAATTATCTGTTAGCTCTCCAGAGGCACAGAGGAAGGTTCTAAAAGTGTTAGGTTGGGTTGGCAGCAAGGAATGTTTCTGATCATTTCCAAATGATGAGTGACATCCTTGAGAAAGAAGTACAGAAAGTAGAAAATGATTGTCAGAGGAAAGTAGAATAAAACCAGCATATGCTTTACAGTCAAGCAGATGTTACAAAGGACAGACAATGCTTCTAAGACTAAAAACATTCCTAGCACTCAAATTGGAGAGAAGACTTTTATCTACTATATGAGCAGTCTTATTAGTATGTATCTATCTTCTGCCCTTCCAGACAAGCCTTCACTCCCTCTATCATACTGCACTACTTAATTTGCAGCTATTGCCAATTCAGTGTTTCATCTAAGCAAAGTTGGCAGAATTTCTAGAGGAATATAATGTTCACGTTGCGCAAAAAAAATGATGATTCATGTTATTCCACAGTGCAACTGAGACTGAATTTGATGCCTTTTTTTTAATGCTTGTTCTCTGGAGGTTGATATGGAGAAGCAGGAAGCATTTTGAACTTAGGCACTACTCCTTTCAATGGCAGTGACTTTGCTGTGTGGCCTACATTTTGTAAATTCACAGTTGATTAAGATACCATGTTGCTTTATTTCCGATTTTTATTCTACAAATTCGTTTCTAATGCCAAGAGCGTTTGGAATGTTGGAATGTTGGAATTCAGCTTCTTCCAACTTCAGAAGAAATGTACTACAATAAACAAAAAGCGTACATCAGACCTGCAGCAAATCAGCTAGAATGGAAAATCTGAGACTTAAGAAAATATTCCATATTATTTAGTGTATTTTATTAGAAATATAAAACTTAGTTTCTTGTACAGCAGCATTCAGTTTTTCTCATCAGTGTTTTCCAGTTAGGAGGGGTTTGGGTTTAGGGGCTTGGGAGGGTTTTTTTAATTAATTATTGTTAAACAATGGTTCTGGTTTTATTTTAATTTTTTAATTTATTTTTGAGTACATAACAAAATCGGATTCACTGCATTAGCTTGACTCTCTGAATAATGTCTGACCTTGTTTCAACTTAAAAAAATTTTTGAAAAGAAAAAAATACCCATGAGACAACATGACAAGAATGCATTCTTTGCCATGTGCAAAAACACGCTCTCGGTATGACACAGACACACGCTTTCCATCTGCAAAGACAAATGCCTTTGCCATGCCCTTCACTACATAAAAATTTTACAAAGCTATATCCAGTGCTTCTTTGCATCTTCTTCAACTACATGCTAGGTTAAAGCAAACAAAATTTGTATATTTAAGGGGTAACATGTACTATCATCAAAGAGAAATGCTACTAAGAAATAGGAAAATCTTTCCAGAAAAAGTGCTGAACATATAGAAGGAATAGTAGTTGAAGTGAGTAATTTAGCTAGGGGTGCTTAGAGCTGGAATTATGACTGAATGAACTAACATTCCAAAACTACAGGAGGGAGAGCATCCCTCATTCTCCTCCAAGAAAAAAAGCAAGTCTAACTTTTAACAAAAGAAATGTTGAGATTTTTTGGCAGAAGAGACTTTGGCAACTGTTCAGAAATGTTTTGGGGGTTATAAAAAATTATGTGTTAAAAGCTAACACTGTAGTGGTTATGTTTAGACCTACAGCAGCATGTGGTACCTGCCACAAACTGCTCACAGCATACGTACAGGATTGTGACATTTGCTGAGCATTTACACAGAGGAATAAATGGAGCATAAGGTTAGGTTGCTGTCATGCTGAGACCACTGCCCATCATGCTGACCAATACTGTCTCATGGCTCCTTTCTGATCCCCTATGGCCTGGACATATTTATTATCTCTCATCTTAGACTATGCAGAGACATTTTAAATGAGTCACAGCAGCAGGTGGCCCTTATTAATACCTCTTAGGATGTGAGATCTGCTAGAATGCTTACCCAGGGAGAAGAAAACAGAAGGTGGGAGAGGAAAGGTCCTGTGAGAGAACACGTGAAAACAATTAAATTTGGAAGATAAATATGTTTTGGTGTCATTTGAGTTAAAAACAAAAGTATACCCCAAGAAAAGGAGAACTTTGGGTAATAATAGTTTGATACATCCTCTCTTCAGAACAGAGTGGGCATTTATAACATCTTGTACTATGCTTGTAAATAGGTAACAAAAATCTTATTGTAACAGAAGATGGAACTACTATAAAGAAAGTTAAAACTATAGACAACAGCAAGTTCCATTTCATAGGAACAGCTAGACTAAAATAATGCTAAACATTGATACTTAATGGAAAATATTTTATTAGCACTGATGTTGAAAAATATTTTCCAACGGAGGCAAACTGGCCATGTGTTTTCCAATGCAAGCTTAGACTCCACTAACAAAAGCACCGTGGAATAAAAATAAAATATTATCTTTCCTATTCTAACTTACTGCAGCTGTAGCTCAGTTACATGTTCAGCATCCTTTTCTTGAAAGGAAGTTCAGAGAACAGAACAGACAAGCCAGTAGAAGAGGTACATACAGTCCATATAGCATTTAAAGCCACTAAAGCAAAAGGAGTAGAGAAATTATATGGAAATGCAACATGCTGTAGTAAGTAGAAATAACAGGTAAATACTATTGAAGAAAAATAATACCAAGAAATTAATCACTTGCATTAATTTGTTTCTGGAACAATCTTGCAAGATTAGTGTAAGACCTTAACTGCTTTTAGCAAAGCATCAGAACATACATAATAAGCGGCAGTAGGAGGTGATGTGAGTGATTGATACACTCGGGTTTTTTCCATTTGCAAATGTCTGTTTACTCCAATTGGCCATACGCTATCCAGTATTAAATACACACTAAAAAAATCATATAAAAAAAAAGCCCACGATGGTTAAAGAGGGCACTCTCTGAGCGCCCACGTGAACCAGTTCACTGAATGAGTTTTGTTTTTAAGAAAACATACCAATTTGAGTTTTATTGTTCTACAAACGATGTTTATGGAATCTCTATTTTTTTCCACTGAGTAACTTAAAAATCAGTTGATACAAAAAACTATAAATACATATGTCTAAAAATATGAATGTACACATGCACACATATGTACTCTCATACACCCATGAATGTAGAAAGTCTCAGAGGGAAATGTGTTTCAGATGTCATTTTCAGAGGACAGAACGTGATAAAAAACCACTTTTTTAAAAAAGTATCTCCAAATTCACAGAGTGCTTCAGTGAGTCATTGATTTTAGGTGATCCAATTAAAATTAACTTACTTTACTTTAGGCATTGAAGTGGTCACTTGCACCACCCAAGTTTAAGAACAGTTTAAGTTTTAAGGAGAGTTTTGCTGTACAAAAATAATGGTTGATTGCCAATTGATGTTGCTGTGAGANATTCATGCTTTACAAGAACTACGTTTGGTCACTGCTTGAATCACAAGTCTTGCAACATGGAGATATTTTAAGATTTAGACACAGGTTTCCTATACCATCAACAATTAAACCCTTTCTAAGATGTTATCACCAATGATGTTAATACTAGGTCTAATCGTGCCATTAGCTTCACCGTAATCTTGACCAAGGCAGCTTGGAAAAAATATATACAGAGAAAGAATGACATACAACATTTGGCTCTACTTATTGGAAGTACTTACTAAAATGACTTTTGGATTGTATTTACATTTCTTTTTATATTAATAGTTACGGCATTTCTATATGTGCAAGGCAATGTTACTGCATGAGTAAAGATTAAGTCGTGGGCCCACAGAAAGCAATTACAGTTCTGCTACAACAACAAGGCAATGAAAAACAATTGAAAGCACAGCAAATTTTCATCTTTGAAGGAACTCAGCACCAAAATACTTGTCTACACTCTAATGTTCCTCACTCCTCGGGCTGTGTCACCAGACTGCCTCTGTCCTTAACTCTTATACTGTTCTATACAGTTCTTAAGGGGAAAAGAATAAATAAATATCATACTCAGTCTTGAATTAGATTCCTGTTGTGTACCAGTTTCAGTTATTATACATTAAAATAGGGAAGTAGGACAATATTTGGTACGCTGTTATCCTCTAGAGAAGAAATACACCTTCGCATGCTTTCAGATCTAACCATTTGTTTAAAGAAGAAGTAAAATTGTGAGAGTAAGTATCTGTGTTTATAAGATTATCTGTGAGATTATGCTGCAGCCCCCAACATAAGAAGGACATGCATCTGTTGCAGCAAGCCCAGAGGAGGGCCATGAAGATGATCAGAGGGCTGGAGCACCTCTCTTATGAAGACAGGCTGAGAGAGTTGGGGTTCTTCAGCCTGGAGAAGAGAAGGCTCTGGGGAGACCTTACAGCAGCCCTCCAGTACCTGGAGGGGACCTACAAATGGGCTGGAGAGGGACTTTTTACAAGGACATGTAGTGATAGGACGAGGGGTAATGGTTTTAAACTGAAAGAGGGTAGATCTACATTAGGAAGAAATTCTTCATGATGAGGGTGGTGAGACACTGGAACAGGTTGCCCAGAGAAGTTGTGGATATCCCCTCCCTGGAAGTGTTCAAGACCAGGCTGGGGGGAGCTTTGAGCAACTTGGTCTAGTGGAAGGTGTCCCTGTC
The DNA here is from genome assembly GCA_013398225.1 of Steatornis caripensis. Taxonomy (NCBI): domain Eukaryota; kingdom Metazoa; phylum Chordata; class Aves; order Caprimulgiformes; family Steatornithidae; genus Steatornis; species Steatornis caripensis. The sequence goes on along the minus strand of VZSC01013712.1, from coordinate 65,837 downwards.
CATGGCAGGGGGGGTGGAACGAGATGGTCTTTAAAGTCCCTTCCAACCCAAACCATTCTGCGATTCTATGATTCCATGATCTGAAATGAGGAAGGAATCCAAAGTCCTCAATACAGCATCCCTAGTGAAAGAACTCAAATGAAATCAACCTTAAAAATACAATAAGGGTTTGTGGGACTTCCCTAAAAGCTAATCATAGAATCATAGAATCATAGAATGGTAGGGGTTGGAAGGGACCTCTAGAGATCATCTAGTCCAACCCCCCTGCTAAAGCAGGTTAGCCTAGAGCAGGTTGCACAGGAATGCATCCAGGCGGGTTTTGAATATCTCCAGAGAAGGAGACTCCACAACCTCTCTGGGCAGTGCTGTTCCAGTGCTCTGTCACCCTCACAGTAAAGAAGTTCCTCCTCATGTTCAGGTGGAACTTCCTGTGTTCCAGTTTGTGCCCATTGCCCCTTGTCCTGTCGCTGGGCACCACTGAGAAGAGTCTGACCCCGTCCTCTTGACATCCACCCTTTAGATATTTGTGAGCATTGATCAGATCTCCTCTCAGCCTTCTCTTTTCCAGGCTGAACAGACCCAGCTCTCTCAGCCTTTCCTCATAAGAGAGATGCTCCACTCCCCTAATGAACTTTGTGGCCCTCCGCTGGACTCTCTCCAGTAGTTCCCTGTCTCTCTTGTACTGGGGAGCCCAGAACTGGACACAGTAAATAGCATTCCTGGGGACATTTTCAACGTCTTAGGGTTTTCAAGAGGAAAGGCATGCAGAGGCCTCAACTATTAATCCAAATACAATACTGTGATACTTAAAACTGTTATTTCAAATAAATGTACCATTCAAATGAAGCACACAAATCCCTTCTCCTGTCAGCAATTACGGAAACTTGGACACACAAATAATCAAAACCATAATCAATTTTTCATCAACATAATACTATTTTACTTGCAATATGTTTAAAAATCTTCAGAGTTCTCTTATGTGTGCTTCTGGTTTGAAATATCTGAAGTTATTACAGAAAGTTGACTGTAATATTTGTTGTTATTGATTATTTCAGGAGTTGGAATAGACACTTAACCTCTGTGTGAGCAGCTAGATATGTGTGAGATTTGATCCAAACTACCAAAGCAACAGCTTTATTTTATCTCTATACCTGTGTCTTACCGTCCACTTTTCATGGTATCTTTCCAGCTCACGAAACAACTATTTTTTCATTATAATTTCCTTCACGGGTTACAAAACAGGAGCCGTGATAAAAATCCCTTCCTTTATGAATTGGAATTTTGTTGTTTAACCAATTAAAGTTCTAAAGTATTAAAGCAGGAATAAAACTTGAGCTGTCCTAAATAGAAATTCAGAACTAATTGTAACTTCAGACTGCTCTAGTTCTTCTTATTTCTCAGAATCTTACTTATTTTTCATTCCTACGCCATGTTCATCCTCCAAAAGCAGTTGCTGTGCTTTCAGGTTATTAGTAAAGTACTTCAAGAGAATGTTATCATGGTGATTAGCTAGAGTAAATGCTGGCTGGTTTCAGTCTAAAAGTTATTTTTGATCTGGGGTTGGGATCCCCATAATTGTCTAGAAAAAAGGCTGCCACGCAGATTAGAAAAAAAGTTGGTGTCTGCTCACCTTTAGTTTAAATTAATAATTTTTTTAGTGTGGAGAGCATTTGCTTTGTTCTACCAGAGGTTAGTTCCTTTCTTGCTTCAAATCATTGCTAGAGCAGATCTGCCAAAAAGCCTGCACTTGGCAAGTCAGTCGTGCATTCCTACAGAATCGAGAAAATGCACCATGCATTCTCTCTTTCCCCTCTTCCCCTCTCCAAACCTGCCACCCTTTTGCAGGCTATTGTGAGCTAACCTATGCATGTCCTGACCTTTACCCACCCTGATCTCATATTTTGATCTTAAGCAATGAAATCCAGCACTCGTTTATTATACATAATATACATAATATACATATGCAACATAAATGTTGCATATGAGACTGCAAGAAGAAATGGGAATAAAACTCCACTTGTAATATATCAAATGCAAGCATTATCCAGTTCTCCAAAGTCTGTTGTTTTTATTTTTATAAATGGAATGCATCATCTTTTATTGTAATGCTCACTAGTGTACTACTAGCTCTTATTCTGTCATTTAGTTTAAACTAAGAGGTTTATCAGAGTGCTGTTGACTCCACACTAATGAACACTGACCTTTAACTAAAGTGGTTTTAGAGACACAGCTCTCAGGCTCACTTCCTTGAAATACCTCAAACACAGTTATTGCTACTTTTGTTGTTATGTCGACAATATCAGATGGTTAGGGGAAAAGAAAAATCATAGTTCTTTCTACTCCTGTCATTGTTAGCAGAAGCCAAAAACCACTGGAATAGAAAACACCTAAGCTGAGGCTTTAAAAATATCCAGGTTGGTCCTCCTAGGCTTCCTGGATAGTCAGTAATGACAGGTAGGTATCTCGATAAGTCAATTCAGATCTCAGTCACACTCCGACCACTGAAACTTGGAGCACCTGCGCTCATGTTTCAGCTGTCTCAGTTAAGTGCCTCATATTAAGTGACATGAATCTGGGCCCCAAGTGTCCTCTTTCTGTTCTGCAAGTGGACTAGCTCATACCTTCTTAAAATGCTGTGCATGTGTAAGGATTACTTACTTAGCCATTACACTTATACAGGAGATAATATACTAGCTACTTGCAAGAAGAAATAAAAGCTTCCCACAGAGAATTCTTCTATGCACAATGTTATTTAAATCTATTGCTACTTCTTGTATACCAAGGGAAATATTTTCTCAATATTAATGGAAGAGAGCACTTTTCATTTTGTTTCTGAAGATCAAGCGTGATTTTAGAAAGGTTAGCTAGGAAAGGGAAAATACCTTGATTGTTTTCCATGTCTCACTCTATCGTTTTTTCAATTCATCTGGCTGTCCATCTGAAATAACTTGCACAGATGATGAAGAAAAAAACCCTCCACAAAACTTGGAGAATAATCTGCATTTAAATACAATTCATGCTTTACAAGAACTACGTTTGGTCACTGCTTGAATCACAAGTCTTGCAACATGGAGATATTTTAAGATTTAGACACAGGTTTCCTATACCATCAACAATTAAACCCTTTCTAAGATGTTATCACCAATGATGTTAATACTAGGTCTAATCGTGCCATTAGCTTCACCGTAATCTTGACCAAGGCAGCTTGGAAAAGACTTACGCTTTGAAGATGTATCATTATAAAAGTCAAATGCACACGAGTCACCCACCTTTAATATACCTGATTAGGCTAACCTTGCTTTCAGAGGGACAGGCAAGGGCAAGGAGATGTCTATCTCTTTTGTCTTTGAGATTAATAACAGAGAGTGGCTTCTTCTTTCACTACTAGATTTACAAACAAACCCTTCATAAGGTAACGTGTGAGAAAAAGAAAAAAAAATTACCCTGAAATACAATAACACAATCTCATGAACCATGCAAATTAAAAAAATTCTGCAAAAGATAACAGTTCAGAGGGCTACAACTAATTGTCAAATCCCAGTCAGGTTAACGAATGTAAATTATGACATTTCCCTCATTTATACAGTCATAGTACTACTGGGTTTTTTTATTTTATTTCAGAGTGAAATATGCTCATTGTGGCTATTTTTACAGAGTCTTTAAATGAGACTAAAGGACTAATTTCTTAAAATATGATCAGGCAAATATGAATATTGTTCTATATATTGGTTAATATATGGTTCTACGTAGTAGTCACAGAACTTGCAATTACAAATACTCATTGCCTATTACTGAAACTGCAGTTACTTCAACATTTCTTCTAGCAATGGAGTGAAAAATTACTTACAGGGATCAGAGACCTTCATTCTTAGCATACACAGGGATAACTATCTGAAATAGAAATAAAACCCCATATATGATCGCAAACCCTGAAAATACTTTACAGCCTTCTCTGTCTCCTAAATTCAAATCTTTTTGATGAAATGGTAATTCGTTAGCCTGAGAATTCAACAGGTCTAAATTTTAAATTCATGCTGCAAATGCACTGGGAAATGTATACTGCCTTGGTTCCAATCTCACTCTCAAATCTTTGCTCATGCCAGGAAGGGCCCACTTGCTATTCCAAGGAAATCTCATAGAAATGTTCACTCAGAACATTCTCAGTACTTAAGGTAGTTATACATGGCATTATTTTTTTCTGTGGACAGTTGTACTGGGTGTACCTGGCAAGGTTTTGGTAGCGGGGGGGCTGCCTCATGCCAGACACAGCCAGTTCCAGCTGCCTCCAAATGAACCCACCACCGGGCATAGCTGAGCCCATCGGCCAAGCTGGTGGTGTCTTGGGGAAAACGTATTTAAGAAAGGGCAAAACACTGGGCAAGAAAGTAGTGGGGTGAGAAAAAGTGTGAAAAACAGCCCTATGAACATGAAGGTGAGAGAAGAAGGAGGTGGAGGAGATGCTCCAGGCACTGGAGCGGAGATTCCCCTGCAGCCAGTGGAAAAGCCGATGCTGGAGCAAGTTTATCCTAAACGAACTGCAAGCCCCTAAGAAGGACCCATGCCCATGCTGAAAGAGAGGAAAAGTGTGAGGAGGAAGGCATGGCAGAGAGGAGCTGCTAGGGACTAGCCACAACCACCCATCCCCTGTCCTTCTGGGCTGCTTTGGGGGTGGTGGTGGGGAAAGGTAGAGGAGCCAAGAGTGAAGTTGGGCATGGGTAAATTGGGAGGAAAGATGTTTTAATATTTGGTTTCATTCCTCACTACCCAAAACTACTTTAGCCGTCAAGAAATTAAATCTTCCCCAAGTCAGTAACCAGTAAGCAACTTCCCTGTCTTTTATCTCAACCTACCAGCTTTCTCAGATGATTTTCTCCTCCTGTCTGACAGACTAGGAATAGTGACTTAGTGGCTGGGTGGGAGTTTGTCCCCTAGCCAAGGCTATCCCACCACAGCAGTGAAATTAAACGTAGGTAATGACTCATATGACACTACAGCAATTCTTCTGAAGCAAGATGTGGTTTACCCCCTTGACAACGTCTTTTAATTTTGTTCTAAGTCCCATTTTTGCAGAATAAATGATGTCTGTAAAATTTGTTTGTTTGTTGTATTTTTAACAATAAAACACACCTAAAGCTGTATGAGTGCAGGTAACAGAATATAAGTTTAATTCCAGAAGGCTTAATTATTGTCCTTTAATTGTTTTCGCAAATAGTTGGATTGGTACTGTACGTAAGAGGATCAAGAAGCGGCCCGTGTATACAAAAGCGGTTTCTTCTTACGAACTCTAACAGGTAACATAATACCTCAAACGAAATGCAACATAACCCTGTATTGGTCTTAACTAAAACCTAGTATGCAACAGCATATTACCTCTATTAAGTTTGTGCCTCAAGCTTTCCTTCACACCTGTGTTTTTTCAAGTTTTCCTTAGCAAAAACTATGAACAATTTCCACAGTGATAAATATTTTTATCACGGCAGTATTCAAAGGTCTATGTGGCAAAGGCACTCGAATCTATTACTTGTACTTTCTAATATGGAAAACTGATACGAAAGATCTGACCAAATGACTCAGAAAACAGATATTCTGTTTCATGTAAGCACATGATTTCCAAGAATACTAGATACAGATAAAACCAAACAAAACAAACATCAAACACTGCCCCCCCCCAAAAACCCAAACAACAATTCAAAAAAACGTCCAAAACACAACCCCCACAGACACAGTGATGTGAAAGGAGAAAGCAAAATTTCCTTTGAAACTCTGAACATGAGATAAAGTGGCAAACTTCTCAGAGATACTTTAGGGAAGAAAGGAAAAATAGTTGATGTCGCCTCCATTAGGTATTCTTAAATACTTTTGTGAGTTAGTCCTGTAAACCAACTGCGAAATTACTGAGTTCTAATACCAAGTACTTGATAAATATCTTAAGTATGAGATACTATATATACAGCAAAGGACATATTAAAGCCAACTGCCAACAAAGCATTTCAGCCTTACCCATCTAAAATTAGTCATCTAAGTCTCATCTATGCATACAGGCTCTCTTTTTACCCAGTCCAAAGCCTTCTTCCAGACAATTCCCACCACTCTCAAACATCTGTTTTTGAAGGGTGTTAATCACTTGGTGTCAATTTCTTTCCACTGACCATAGGAGGAGCTAGCTGTCCAGTTTACCATTTTACAGCAATTGGACAACTGAGTTGGGTGAGATAACTCCTACCCAGCCTAATCAAAGGCAACCAATTTCTAGAGAAATAATATCTCCTCTTTGCCAGAGGGCAGCTAATGCAAGGTCAACTTTGTAATGTATAGGGTTGGTTAGGTTTCTTTTTTCTTTGCTTTTGTTTTCTTTGCTTTCCTTTTACAATGTCCCCTTTATCTTTAAGGACTTTTGATTTAAACCGCATCACAAAACTAGTTCCACAGCCCTCTAAAGGAAAAAACACAGACTAAGCACCAACACAGAGTTTGGAAGGTTTACTAGGATTTTAAAAGCCAATCTTTGTAGAAAATTGTCAGCCTGCAGGCAGTGGTGCAAACTCTAAAACAAGCTACTTCGTAGTTTACCTTACTGGACTTCAGGGGTTTTTTTGTTTCATTTGGACGTTTAGAGGGGATCTTCTGGTTAATGGGTACATTCTGAGGTGCAGGTTAGACTCATTCATTACATCAACCAGGTTAATACTATGGGGAATGCACTTCAACCAGAGTGGCATAAGCAGTGAAATGATGACATCTATTCATTTCCTTAGTTGCACAGTAGAAACAAGACTATTTTTAAATGTAAACAGCACAAAACCTGAACTTTGAAATTGGAACTCAGAAAAAAGATCTCCCATTTAACAGACTACAGTATATTTCCTCATTTCATAGCAGTAAAGAGTAATTTCACAGCACGCCAAAGCAACAAGGAACTGTAATGAAAATGTGAAAATTAGCAATAAAACACTGGAGTGTTTAGCTATAGTGTAAAATATCTTAACAAAATTTTCATGCTGTATCTTTGACCACCAAGGAAGTAGCTTTAATTAATACAAATTGAAGCCTCATGTAATGAGGGAAAGAGTATATATTTTGGAAAAGATACTGCACTGTGAAAATTTTCCTCCTGCTTGTTGCAGATTTTTATCATGTGTGACGATGAAAAAAGTTGTTTATAAAACAGTAACTCTGAAAAACCCTAATTACCCTGAAAAGACACTTGTTTATGTGTTACATTCCACCATGTGTATCAAAAGTCAATCACTTTAATGTAGCCTTCTCAAGAAGTGAGACTTGATCCTCTGTGGTTTTTACCTTGAGTAATCATTTACACTCCTGCAAAGACAATGTAAATTACTGCTAAATCAGTTATCCTCTCAAATAAGACAGCAGTCAAATAAGGCAGTGACTGCTATCATAACTCCTGTGAAGTCAATAGCACTGTGGCAATTTGCACAAGCAGAAGATCTGCTCCTGAGACAACTTCAACCACTTTTCACAGGTGTGTCTAACTTTGCAGAGCAAAGAACAGTCTGACGGTAATCAAACAGACAGAGAGACTGGCAAGCACCAGAACCTCATGGAAAAGCCGCTCGGATAGAGCACTGCAATGCATTTGACTACAGGGTGGTTTTGCAGAAGAAGGAACTGATACTTGTTCATGAAGGGCCCAATACGGTCTCGAGTGCTAGTGTCAACACCTACCCATTACGATATGCTGTATCTCCAGGATCTACAGTTTTATACTGTCTTCAAGAGAGTTACCACACAGGTGAAAGAGAAGAGTTTAGTCCTGAACTATTTTTTTTTTTAATATAAAACTGCATTTTTCCAATGAAACAATGGATAATTGATTAATTATGTTCCTTCATGGATCTCCAGATTACGTATAAAATACATTAAGCAATTTAATTTAAAACAAATCAGGCTGAAATCTAGTTCATAAATGATACAGAGCTTTTGATAGCAAGAGATTATGTCTTTTCAGATGAAAGAAAAAAGTATGAGGCCCACACACTTACTTTTCAAACTGAAGTGTAAATAATTTAGTGGTGGTAAGACTTCATTTGAACAACATGCAATTTTATAATCTGTTCCTAAGTAAACTGATTGTTAACTGTGTATAACGCCAAGGCAGATCTCCTAAATATTATATTTGTCATATCCGCTCTTTTTACCCCTTTGAGTTTCCTCTTATACTATTAAAGCTTTTAACAATTAAAATAAGTTTTTGGGTTGGGTTTGGGGGGGGGGGTTAATAACCAGAAAATCCCTTTTAGGTCTTCCTGAGACTCCACCAAGTAATTGAGTCATAAATAAATTATGTCAAAATAAGCAAACATAATAAAGACAGCTATAGATAGCATATAGATCAATATGAACATTACTGTTTGCTTTTTAACTCAAAGGAAACCCTCACCACTCATATAGAAAATCATTGAACTTCCACTCCACCAACATCTTCTCATTAAGAAATTGTCACCGAATGTGATGAGAAGAATTTTTTCAGGACTTCAAAGGAAAATTGTACAGCATCATTCTGTCATGCTCATACATCTTAAGACAAAGGTTTTCACTTTAAAAACATAATGAGGCTTTAAATGTCATTATAATGAAGATGCAAGGGGGAAACTACAATAGAAGAGTAGCTTTTTATGCACTTCTCAATCAGGGAATTTTAATAATTATTTAGGTTTTTTAAAATATCAAAATGTCCTTAAAACACTATCACTCTATCTCAAATGACCTACTCTCTTTTTAAGGTATTTTAAGCCAAAGGTAGTGTAGTCTCCTAAAATTGTTGTGAAAGACCTTCTCCAATATATAGAAATAGAGGCCTCCACACTATCCAGTTGTTTTTTCTTCATCTCTGGAGTAAGTTAATTTCTGTCTCTTGCTATGTCCTCAGTAATGTATTTCCTCTCAGCTTTTAAAATTATACATTTCTCTCTTCCATACAACTTTGATCCTAAAAGGATGTGGAAGCTTGCTAGTCCACCAAAGGAAATCAGCACGTTCAAAACTGAGTATCTGTTTAAATTATATACAATATAAGAGGCTTACACAACTCACTTAAACACAAGAGATGAAAACTTTCTAGTATTCCCCAGGCTTAGGATAATTATTTGTATCTATTTGTAATTCTACATCTGCTTTGCACAACTAACAGTTCTAAACACAATTTTGAGTTCTTCAGATTCCACATAGGGGCCAAAGCAAACAGACAACATCCAGTTAAATGCCCAGACAAACCAAAAAATCAACGAAACAATAAAATAAAATTAAATAGAGGTAGATAGCTCTTTTCCATAAACAGACAGTTTTCTGAATTACAAACTAGTAAAAGACAACAATAAGGTATATGAAATACGTAGTAGAGGTTTTATTTTCCATGCTTTTGAAACATCAGAACAACTGAGAAATGTAATCTGCTAGGAATATAACCTGAAAATTGGAAATAGGTGCGATGAGAAAAACAAATCCCTTTTAAAAGTCAGCCTTAAACTTCCATGCATTTCCAAGACTCAATTTTGTTTACTTTGCAATGATCTATATCAAACAGTCAAGCTATTTTAAGGTATACTTTAGGATGGAAAAGCCTCAAATCTAATAGTTGTACTGACAATTGGAGGCTGAGAAGGACAAATACTGTATGTGGGTTCATTCTAAACAAAATGAGGATATTAACTTTCAAAGTCTTGGGTGAGAAAACTCTGAGAGAACATCTCTGTCACTGTGCTTTTCCTCATGGAAGTTACATTAAATTTATCTGGAATGTTACTAAAGTTGTAAAATAAAAGAAATAGTGAAAGCAAAGCAAAGCTAAAGTTAGGAGAAATGGCTGCTATGTAAAAGTTGGGAAAAATGCTTGTTTTTTATACAAAAAAACATAATACCTCCCACAGAGCACCCTTGATGAAAGTACTTTGTTGATTAATATGAATCAATTCCTCACATCACCAAAATTATAATTTACTCATCTCAACAACCGAAAAGAGTAAGATACTGTAATTGTATTAGATGCACTGAAGTCTTAAAAAGCAAAAGTTGGTTTTATTTCAAGAATTCTTTGTAGCCCGAATCACAAAGACTCTGATATTCATACATATTNCCTCCCACAGAGCACCCTTGATGAAAGTACTTTGTTGATTAATATGAATCAATTCCTCACATCACCAAAATTATAATTTGCTCATCTCAACAACCGAAAAGAGTAAGATACTGTAATTGCATTAGATGCACTGAAGTCTTAAAGAAGCAAAAGTTGATTTTATTTCAAGAATTCTTTGTAGCCCGAATCACAAAGACTCTGATATTCATACATATTACTGTTTTTCCTTTTGTTTTGTGCTCGTTTATGTTCTTTAGTAGACTCATAATCCTGATAGTTTGTGTCCAAGAGCCTAGTGAGTGTGTAAGAAAAAAATTCTAAGATTTTTATACAGACAAGAAACCACACTTAAAATTTTTGAGTGCACAAAGGACAAAAATGGCTTAGTAAATACATTTACCTCCTAAGGAACAAAAACATTTTCCAGCATGGCATAGCAAATATACTGAGCTGCTTTAAAATGCAACAGAATAGGATTTCAATGTGTAATGTAGTGTATTAAAGGTGCAGGAGAAGCTCGCTAACATCACTGTGGTTCTTCACTTGCTTTCATCTGATTTGGGATTAAGAGTTTTAGAGGATTTCTTAATATCTGGAAATGCCAAATGCTAATGACACATTTATTACAAAGAACTGTTGATTCCTGTAACAATCAATTCATATCCTACCTCCATTGTGAATAATATGCTAAAGTATTTTGATGGAGTAAGATTACTTCTCATCTTCACAAAGAAACTAGAAGAAGTTCCACAGGGACAGTATTTGTATAAATTGCAAAAATCACACCTTTGAGTTTTCCTATATTTTTAACTTTACAAAAGCATAGGTCAAGACTACGTTACTCACCTCCAAAAAAAACCCCACTCTATTTACACTTCTGAGTCTTGCACATACCAGAAACCACAATGCTTATAACCTTGCCTAAAGATTAGTCAGTAGAAAGGTGAAAACTGGAGTGCAGTAAAGCTACTGCTAACCTTGCATTGGTGAACTTCTCATAACAATACTGTATGAAAGCCATTGCTTTTTCTTTTATTTCTTCAGCTTTTGATTCATTTTAGCTATTCATAACTCCAGTTAAACTCCATTAAATGTTTATAACAGAAGAAGAATGTTAAAAGTTTACTTCCTGCTCTGGACAGCACCTCCCTTGATAGAAAAACATGAATAAATTTATATTTGGCAAATTGAATTATAAGAAATGGCATTATCATGTCATCTGTTACAATTTCAAGCTTCTTTTATGGGCTTTCTTTTTCCAGCAAAACTCTTAATGTTGTATTACCAAGTACTCAAATTCTTCCAACACTGAACTTTTACTTGAGCTTATCAACTTGTTTCTTTAAAAATAATGCAAGACCCTAAGATTATTTTTCTCCTATTATCTCAAATATTGTAAGAAGTTCTCTGCTTCAGCTCCTGATCATCTGCAGAAAACTTTTTGTATCCCACTTACAGAAAAAAAAAAAAAGAAAAAAAGAAAAAAAATCATATGTAGGCTCTACCCCATGTATTAATTAATTTGTATTCAGTCTTTATCCGATGACTTATTGGACAGACACTATCATATAAGTCTTCATTAGCTCAATATTACTTTATTAGCATTTGCTTGTGATTTTGTTGCTACATGATTTTGTTTCCATCAGCATGCTTATGCATTCTATGTAAACCTTCAATAGAATTATACAAGAATTAGCCGTAGGTCTTTAACTTAACTTTAATGGTTTATTGGTCTGTCAACATTAGCAAGGTGGGAATGATGCAGAAATAGGTTGAATGTTTTTGAGGATGTATAATTCCCTTAATGTTGTAAAGATACCATTAGTTCAAGAGAGAAGGAAGATTTATTTTTATTTGTATTTGTATTTTTATTTTTTAGTAAAAGAAGCCAGGTAAATGTAAAAATCATGGATTGCAAGATGTTTAGAGACACTTTCCATCTTTCCTATGATAGAATCAGAGAGGATGTGGAGGATTTCTGCAAGAACACTACAAACTGTTTAAAAGAGGCTGCACATCTTTCTACTCCTTTAAAAATGGCAAAACCGGACGCATGTAAAAATCCAATTCTGTGATATAAAAAATGAATATTCAGAGCCCACCGAGTACAAAAATAAATCACTCAATAAGGTTAAAAGAACACTGAATTCTGGGAAACTGATAGAATACAAGCTACAGCAAAGATAACCATTAGGCAACGAGAAAGATCTGGCAAGATTTCTATAACAAAATTAATGCTGATAACTCTGCATCATCAGTTTAGAAGTACAAGTGGGATTCAGGATAAAAAAAACCCATGTCATGTTTAAGCACTGACAGAGTATAATACCATATGTTGAAAAGGGCACTATTAATAGGCCAATCTTTTCTGTGAGAAGAAGAAATACAGTTTAACTTACATAAACTGCAAGATTATTAAGTTCAGAGGTTAAAATTTTGCACACTATAAAAGCATTAGAGGAATCAGTCTTGATTATTTGTAAGGAAGAAAGACTTAAGCTAAAACACAATTCCTTACAACCAACGAACAAATAAAAACTGCATGACTTTGTCCAAATTATATTTTCTGTTTATCATCTTTCCACCAACTGAGGTGCATTTCCATCCTTTCACACAATCTCATTATTTTTGTAGAGAGTTCACTTCCTGTGATCACTCAGCCACTTGGGAGAGTTTTCCCTCTGTGTCTTGACAAGTCTCCTTGTCAAAAATGCAGACATCAGTAAAAGGATGCCTGCATAACATAAAATCCCATTAAAAAATCAGTAAGTTATTAGTTCCAAAATTTGTAACTTGCAGACCACTGTCAATCCATTGTCAAACCAATATTTACAGTCTTTCCTTCCATTTCTAGCCCTGTAACCTCCCAATATCCAACCCAAGCCCTGAGAACTCTCTCCTAGGCTTCCCTGCTTAAATTAATTCTATCTGATTCAGCTGTAAGATGGTTCTAACAGCCACTACACATAAACCGTATTTCTTCCCATAGCATTTTGGCTAGGAATCATTTTAAGCACGGAAAAGAGAAAAGCAGCTATCCTGCTGCTGGCTTCTCACCCTAGATGCACCATATCGTTCAACAGTTCAGATCCAACTGAACTGTCCACACCGTTAAGTCAGCTCTGTGCAAGAGGAATTTCTACGGAATTCTGTTGCAAAAGATCATTATTTTTGTGTTTTGTTTTTCAAAGTACCAATAAAATTCAGTCACATCTTCAAATTGTTTTCATAGCTAATCACTTCCAATGCCCAAACATTTATTTTCATGTACACTTCATTACCATGTACCCAGAGGAAAAAATAAAAATACATGAAACCAGATCAAAACATGTTGTTTTGAACTACAAAAAAACCAGCAAGGAAAGGACAGCAGAAGGTAGAATTCACGTACCTGCTAATGGGAATTTTAAAAAATTGCAAGCTTCATTAGGGCAGAAAACAACAACTTATTTTATACATTTACTCAAAATGATGCTTAAGAGTAACTATTTTGACCAGTTTCCCATTTGCAAGTGACAAGAGGTGACCATAGACACACCTATATAGAAAACGTATTTCTTGTAAAAATACCAAAGAAAACATTTCTCTCTCTCTAACAAAGAAATCTCTATATACTTTACTTAATTCAGAAGACTGAAAGCAATCCTGAGGAGACTCTGAGTACGTAATCATGGAAGAAAAAGGCTATTACAGGGTTCAGAAGATCACAATTTCTATCCACTCTACAGAAACAACTACACTTGTTTCTGTCCTAGCTGATGTGGGTCTAATTTCAAAACCTCTCATCAGTGAAGTTTTCAAAACCTTCCTCAATCCTCTAACCCAGTGCGTAGGCATCCTTACTGTTACAAGGTATTTCCTAACATAAATCTCCCTTGCTGATTTTAGTCTTTATTTGTTATGCCCACACAAGTTTGGTATTGTCTAGATTGAACAAGGGCCGTTCTTTACAACTTTCCTCATGGGTTGTATTTTCTTTAGGCGTCTGATCATTCTCATAGCTCACCTGTAGTGAACTCTTTTCAACTTTCTACTCCGGATTGTCACCAATTGAGCCTCATCCTTTCAATTATCTAATATCAGAAACCAAATGCATGCTCTGTCAACCCAATCTTTGTACAGAAAACCTGTAATGGCCAGCATTTCCCTCAAAGGACAGATCAGAAAAAAGAAAATGCACTTCTACGTGTACCACAGTCTGGGCTATTATTGCCGATTGACACAAAGGACAGCCTACAAGGATTCAAGTCTTGATCATATTAAGTAAATTATGGCAGTAACACTTTTAATTACTGAAGAGTGCCAATCAGTAAGAGGCTCCAATTGATACACTTTTTCACAAGCAAAAAATATTTAATGTTTTTTGAAATTAACTGATAGAGAATCCTGGAACACAGGTATTTTTATATACGTATTTAATTTTAATGATGTTTGCCAGGCAGGCTAATTTAAGATTATGAATAATTTCACATGAAGAAAACGGCAGAATATATAGGAAAAAGAGAAAAAAAATGGTTTATGGCATTGTTTTAATATATGAATTACATACATGTAATTTTGAGGAGACATGTATGTGTATTCTTCAGGCAAAGGTGTTATTGCAGTTTGCATGTGCTGTATGTACGGGACTGCATACGCACTGCAGCTCACACAGCTGTACGTTGCTAATTATACCTAGCAGACTCACATTCTGTGGTAACAGGGAATCTAGCATAAACAAGTATTTTGCAAGATTATGTAGGTCTTATCACACCCAGTACCGAGTGAATGAATTGAAAGTTCGGTTGCGTATGTCTACAGGAGTCATCACTTTGACTGCAGTTCTGACATACCCATGAAAGGATGAATAACCCTAGGGACTGGTTATCAGCCTGGGAGGTGCATCTTCACATAGGGAAAGGACTCATTGAAATATATTAACCAGTTATCCCCAGAAGTTAAATTAGCTGCAGATAAAATGGATTTCTCACTGTGTCGGTAAATTTGGAAGCACAGGTACTTTGGAGATTCCATCATGTTCACAGTTTCCCTCAGTCCAACTGAACAATGAAATGTTCACATCACTGTTCATCCCAAACCTGCTTCCGTGTCTTATTTTAGAAGAAAGATTTGCAGTTTACACAGTCTCCAGAACTGCGGCAAATTTTCGCTGTTTTTGCAGATACATTTCCGAATCTCCACAATCAGCTCACTGGACTGGAAATACGCATTTTATATGATTTGCAGTTTCTTATGCTCCAGTATTTTCCTATATTTTAAATACGGTGGATAATTCTACCTGAATCTCAGTTTTACAACTATGAAACTTCTTTAACTTAAAAACTCTTCATTTACATAACAATAAAAGGTGAAGCAGGCCCCTGACATATCTTCTGCGTATTATATATAATTCTCTTGCCTTCATGCATACTAAATTACTTAACAAGTCTCCATATCATTGGTTTCATAAAAGGTTAGGAATTTTCTGCTTTTGTGTGTGGGTGCATAAAGGTGTTTAATATATGACTTCCTGAAGAAGATGGCAGCCTTAACGAACTTGAGTGAGAGATACAGATAGCTATATATGTGTGTGTGTGTGTATGTATCTCTAGTCACATCTATAGATATGTATATAAATACATAACTATATATATGCACCCACACACATCCCACAATAATTAAAAGACCAGCAATTCACAAGTAGCACATGATTATGATCCTTTATGGCATATCCCACACCAAAGATTGTTGTTACAAACTTATAATGTCGCCTATTTAAGTGACATCTTTTTCTTTTATTAACTACCTGATAATTCTGCAGTGACATTTCACATTAAGCAGAGTTAAACGAAAGCTGGGGGGAAAATAGCAAAAAACCTATAGAATTATACATACACAAACACACATGTGCATAAAAATTTATGTGTGTGTGTGTGTGTGTTTGTACGAATAACCAAGGGACAATATCCTGAATGACATACTCCTTGATACTCATTTTTTTCCCCCCCAGAACATTACAGTATTTCATAGAGATCAAAACCTTTAAATGGATACAAACTTAGAATATCATTATGGACAGAGGCACGTCAGGAGTTAAAAGAATTATTGGCCAGAGAGTTTATTTCTGTTGGGTTTTGTTTGGGGTTTTTTTTCCCCCACTCCCACAGTTGCAAGAAAACTGTGGAGCCATCATCTTGTTTAAAATGCAGAGAACGCAAGTACCTATTTTATTTTCTTATTTCGGTTTTCTCCATAGCTATAGCTTATTTACAGCACATTTTTGTCATCCTCATTATCTCTAGCTGTATACTATGACAGTAAGAATCCTGCTTAGAGTCCCCATGATGCCCTTCTATTGTACCTATATATACCACACTTGGCCTTTCAATTTAATCCTGTACTAATGTTTCCTTTCCAGTCCTTCTCATTTCAAATGAGCTTGGGACAAGTTGTTTCTGAAACAGCGATTTAGCTCATTTTTCTGGGCCTAGAGGAATATAGTTAACTGATTTATTGCCCTATGGATGTTGTAATTGTTGCAAAACATGATGTATTCCCAGAACAGCGATATCAGTATGTCATTTTGAAAATATGCCTCCAGCATTCCGCTGAAATTAATGAAGCATCATTAAATAGTTGCAGTTCTTAAGCATGTTGCACGTTCCAGGATGCAAAGAGTTATTGACAAACTTCAACATGTCAAGAGGTAATATTTGTCAAATAAAAGCTAAATACAGAGAACAAGAAATGGCTGGGTTACTTCAAGCATGCAACTAATTTGGGAGTCACTATATAGCTATCAAAACAGCAGGAAGACTCCCCCTCCCCTCAAAATTAGGAAAACTTGCACAACTAAGGTTCCTGCTTTCAAAAGACTTCCTTCATAATAAACAAACAAAAAAAGGAAAGTAAATACTAATCATTATCTAGTATCCGTTTATAAGATTCTTTCAGAATATATATATTCAAGTAGAAACAGGTTGTTCTTCTTATGATGTGTAATTTGACAAATAAAATAACATTTTCAAGATCAGGTAACAAGCATTTTCAATAGTCTCTCAAATTCATTTATTACATATGTATTGGGTTTGCATAGCTAGGCTTTGGTAGTGTAGGGGCTACAGGGGTGGCTTCTGTGACAAGATGCCAGAAGCTTCCCCTATGACTGGCAGAGCCAACGCCAGCCGGCTCTCCAAGATGGATCTGCTGCTGGCCAACACCGAGTTCATCAGCAAGGGTGTTAACGCCTCTGGGACAACACAGTATAAGAAGCAGGAAAAGTTGCTGCGCAACTGCAGTCAAAGAGAGAAGTGAGAATACTTGAAAGAAACAGCCCTGCAGACACCAAGGCCAGTGAAGAAAGAGGGGGAGGAGGTGTTCGAGGTGCTGGAGCAGAGATTCCCCTGCAGCCTGTGCTGAAGACCATGATGCGGCAGGCTGTGCCTCTGCAGCCCACGGAGGTCCAAGGTGGAGCAGATCTCCACCTGCAGCCCATGGAGGAACCCACATCGGAGCACGTGGATGCCTGAAGGAGGCTGTGACCCCGGGGGAAGCCCACACTGAAGTATGGTCACGGCAGGACCTGCGCACCCGTGGAGAGAGAAGCCCACGCTGGAGAAGGTTTGCTGGTAGGGCTTGTGACCCCGTGGGGTACCCATGCTGGAGCAGTGCGTTCCTGAAGGACTGCACTCTGTGGGAAGGACTCACATTGGAGAAGTTCATGGAGGACTGTATGCTGTGGGAGAAACCCCGTGTAGAGCAGAGGAAGCGTGTGAGGAGCCCTCCCCGCCTGAGAAGGAAGGAGCTGCAGAGACAATCTTCGGTGAACTGACTGCACCCCCATTCCCTGTCACCCTGCACCGCTGAGGGCGGAGGAGGGAGAGACATCAAGAGCAAAGTTAAGCCCCGGAAGAAGTGAGGGGTGGGGGGAAGGTGTTTCTTTAAGATTTAGTTTTCTTTCTCATTACCCTACTCTGATTTGATTGGTAATAAATTAAACTAATTTCCCCAAGTTGAGTCTGTTTTGCCCACGATGGCAATTGGTGAGTGATCTCTCCCTGTCCTTATCTCGACCCACGAGCCTTTCATTAGATTTTTTCTCCCCTTGTCCAGCTGAGAAGGTGAGTGATAGAGCAACTTAGGTGGACACCTGGCATCCAGTCAGGGTCAGCCCACCACAATATAAACCACTTGGTTTAAAAGATATTAAATAGCTCATGTTTGAACACAATCTTGAAAACTAAGCCACAAGAAACACATTTTCAAAAGCTAGTAAAATTAAATTAGTTGAAAACTACAATCTAATTTTTACCATATGTTAAATGTTATTCCTGTGATGTAATCTTAGATGAGAACTCAATTCATACTTCAGCCAAAGCTCATCAGCATACTCTTCTGTAACATCGCTTGACTATGATCAAGTTAGCAGAGTCTTCAAGGAGAATCAGGAACACGGAGATTCTTGGAACTGTGAACTCAATCATACACTCTGGCAGAATTAAGAAAGAAACCAAGGCTCTGGGGTTACCTTTAGAAATTAATCCTAATATTCTCATAACGAAAATGCTATCCTGGACGTGTAATTTTGGTTTAGCCATCTAAATTAAGCACCTCTTCCAAGCAGAGTTACAATGTAGATGTTACAGGATAGGTTTTATGAAAACAACTTGGTTATCTCATGTGACACAGATAATTTGCGTTTATAATATGAAAAATTTTATTTTAATGGTCCATTCCTGGTACTGGTTGCTGATGCTCTGGATGCTACCAGTAATCCCCAAAATAATTACTATTTATTATCTTCATTTTCTGAATCATTTTATTTCAGCAGTGCATCAATGGAGCATGCTCGCGCTTTCATGCCAACAGGCCAACATTCCTTTACATGTCATATTTTTGTTTACAAGGTACTTACTAATCTCCATCTGGCTGGTATTCTGAGAAATATTGGAAGCATTAATAGTCTGTCCTTACTTATGCTAGATAAATGGCTGGGAATTTATTGATTGAGACTTTTTTATTTCATATAATGCTCTGTCAATCAAAGTACAAGCAGGTAGTCTATTACGGTTACTAAGTACTTCATTAACATTTCGTATTACTTACTCCTCTTCAACTACCAGAACAGCAAACAAAACACCTTAAATGGCTACAACCACAGTAGAAAATGGACATGGGATATGCGAGAAATAGCAATGAGTAAGTGTTGCAGGCAGGTAAATACTGGAGGCAAAACATATATACATAAAAATTCAGATACACATTGATGAATGCTTATATTCACTTTTCTGCTTATGGTATTCAGGATAGCTGGACTTCTTAACTCTATCTTTTAAGAATGTAAAAAACCTATATTTAGATTTCCAGAATGTTCCCTATATCCTACTTTTCTGCATAAATTTCTCACTGTCATTCTTCAACAAAGAGGGGGAAAATAAAATCATAAAAAAACCCCTTTCAATTAGCCTACAGGTAACTGGTTAAACAGACACCATCCACATGAAACCGTCAAAATTTTGCGGGTTCTGTATTGATCAGATCTCTAATGAAGGCATGGGGGCAAAGTTTAAAGACAAGAATTCAACAGTTCATGAACTGAAATGATAAATAAACCCCATAAATATCTGCATAAGGCAAATATTCCCATTTGCTACATACTATCAAAAGCAGAAGGCAGAACAGTTTTTTGCATGCAGTCTGATGATACGCAAACAAAACAGTCACCTCAGCAATATTCTCTAGTCAGTTGAGAGTACAGATGCCACCTGTATGATAACTTAAATTAACAGCCTCTATTTTAAAGAAGGGAAAGAATGATAATAATAATAGCAACCACCACAACCTTATACTTTCTAATTATTCAGAAACCAGAGCATAAGCTTCCAAACTATACAAAATCATGTCAAAATAGCAATAAAAGTTAGCAATTTAAAGAACTATCCTTTTTGAGCTGAAGTAATATTTGCATAAATTATAATAAAAACTCCATTATTTTACTTTAAGTCATGATCTCATGACAACAGAAAGAAACCAAAATAAAACAAAACCACGTCATGTCATAATAATTCCTTCCTTGTAAGAGGTACACTCAGATTATAATGGTAGGTATGAGTCCAAAATACCACTTGAACCTGGGCAGCTACGAAAGAGGTTCTGAGAAGACCTCAGAAATACAAAGCTTGAGGATCTCTATTTCATAAAATTCTACAAATTCTACCAAAAAAAGTTCTACAAAATTATTGTCCAAAGAAATCCTTTCCCTATACAAATGGAACCTAAGACTGAAAATCTTTATCTTAATAATCGGGGGAGGGAGAGGGAGGGTAGGGAAGGAGGTAAGCAAATCATTCCACAAACAATAAAAACCTTTGGTAAGCATGGTGGGGCTTTTAATTATCTCAAACAAGGAGAGTGCTGCTGTTCAGCTACAGACTCTCTACTGCCATTTATTTCATTTAGAAGGCACTCGTGTACCAGAGTGATGGACAGCAGCCTACAGTAAAGAGATTAGGGTAGGTTTAATGCGTGCCTTCCCAGCTAAAAGTCTGAGACTTTGTGAAATGGAAAGGGGCTTGGTCCTATATTCTCCTACTCTCAATTGGTTATTCAGTGGCTAGCTGACAGCAAAAGGAAGTAACCATCCATCATCTTCAATGGGGAGTCAAAGCAAGAAAAAAATTTTTAATAATGTTCTGACAAAAACAGCAGGGAAAAGGCAGGGTAATTTTGAGATGCAAGAACGATACGCAAATCCTTGATTTTTATCACACAGAGTGTCAGCATAGAGAGCTATTCACATCTGGTATAAAGGAGAACTACACACTTTTTAATTTACTCTTGAGTCTTACTAGTTTGAAGATCTCCTGAATCATTCTGCAAGGTAAAACGGCAGCACTGAACTCTGACCACGACAAAATCATTTACCTAGTAAAAGTTTAGTTGACTGGGAGCATATGAGTCATCTTACTTTGACTTTAGAATTCAGACAAGAAAGAAAGACAGCTGTTCAGCACCTCAGCACAATGGTAATGATTTCTTGTGTTGAATTAATAGTAATGAAATACGCCTGATTTCAGCAGCTGTTGGAAGCAGCGGGGTTGCTCCAGTCAGAATAAAGAGAGACTTCCACCTCCCCAGATAAATGCATTCGAATCAAACAGTGCATACCAACAGTGGGCAGTACCCTGCTCTTATGTTAACAGTGATTAATCACATTGCTGATTGGTTCTCAACTATCTTCACTTTTATCCTCGCTGAGAACAGGATCACTGAGCTGCTCATTAAAAGAGCTGCACGTGAGCTGCAGGAGGGAAGGATGGTCATCCCTGAAGAATTACTATAATCAGTATGAGGCCTTTTCAGCACTTCATATAAGCTCAGCTGAGGTCAGGTGTCAGAGATTCCCCACACCTCTCCTGATGTTAATACCACTTTGCACCCCGCTACTGACAATACTGTCCAAGTAGCACAATTCCGTTTTATTGGTGGAACATTTGTAGGAACTACAGCTTGGGAAAAAGAAGACAGTTCACTCTATATACCTAATAAGTAGTCTGCAAGTACTGGAATATGTGAATGTAGAAAAATGGATAGGATATGGGCAGATAGTTACACAGTTGTACTAACTGGATAATTTGTCATGGGCACGTTATTATTTAATCCCTCTTCCACTGTCTGTTATTTTAGCCTTCACAAATTAGGCATCCAATCTAAATTACTCATCCAGTCCACCTCTATAGGCAAAAGAGAAAGATCCTCCAGAGAGTAATTCAAACATCAGAAATTAGATGCCCTGGGCAGCATGATTCACTCCCCTGAGATGCTTGTTTTTCTACAGCGACCACAGACAGACCCGGGATGACTAGTTCTGACCTAGCACCTAACTTTTAGATGGCTAACTTTTGTGAGAGAAAACAACTTTCTCTGAAAACAAATTACGAATTCAATCACTAGATTCTTTCAAGTTGTTGGCAAAACTGTTTCTACTGCTGTTCTCAGTTTGAAGTCTTTGGGCAGCTTGTCAGACGTATTTGCGATATGACTGGACGTTAGACCAACCTGACCACATCTGTCCAGTGTAGCATTGGCCTTAAGGAGCCCTTCAAGGACCACTGGTGTCTGCTCTCAGCTAGATTGGTGTAAGGCATTGAAAAGGCTCTGTATTGATTGAATTAATTTACTATTCGGCGTTCCTCCAAATCACCTTCTTCCCCTGATTCTGCTCTCTGATCTGACACATGCATCGAAAATTCTTAAAATCAGACCTATCTGAGCTCACCCACTGCCCTTAAGAAAATCGGCTTCCAAAAACTGAAACAAAGTACGTACAAAACACTGTGGAGGTCACCTCATTAAAGTTTTGCTGTAAGTTACTGAACAGTAACAAAACAGACAGTTTTAAAGGCATCTGTTACTTAGCCACACATCCTTGTGGATTTTGGTCTCTCTAACTCTTGACAGCTGCTTAAGTCATTACCATATCCTCATCAATGTAATCAGTACCCCAAGGCTGCCCTACCTCTCAAATACACAATGTGCAATGCTGCTCACTTCAGTGCTTTGGGGCGTATTAGCAACTCAAGCTTTTTCTGCTTTGATGTGCATGTTCTGTACCACTGACCCCAAAATATGCAGGTCTAATGAATTGGCTTTAATAGTTTTCTTACCCACTTAAATGTTTTTGTTTTAATTGGCTATACTGCCATGTGTCCTGAACTACACTGAAAAGTTCACAGCATAGATGCTAATGGTGCCTTTCTAATTACTGCATAATGAACAAAGGTCTGTCAGAGCAATTTCAGAGGTTAGGCTTCACAATTAGGAACCCCATTTTAATAATAATCAACCTAAAAATGTCACACTCTTAATACAAATAATCTACACCACAAAATACTATTTTTAAAATACCTGAGTTTTTTAAAATATTTGTATAAATTCTTTGAGTTATACAAAATTACTATTTTCTTCATACCTTTTTAATCTACCTGCCAACAGCCACAACCTCAGCTTTATCACATTGTCCCTGAAGTGTACTTAACTTTCATGGATCACCGCTCTGGGGCTGAGCTTGATTTCTCTTTTCATTTACTTTAGGGAGCACTGATAACTGAGGGGCAGGGTCATGCCATCTACTGGCAAGTTTTACATCCAGGCCTCTATGGAGCAAAATCCAATGATTTACCTTAGAAAACTCCAGGGCTTTTTCAAAGTAAATTCTATTTTTTCCCAGTATTTCCAATTACATAGGTATCACTAAAGATATTATTTCTGATGGAGACAGAAAGTGTAGCAGCTGGTCCTATTTCATCCCCTGTGCCACCTGCTTTGCACATCAATGGCGCCAGCTGAAATACATTTGCATAACTGCTAGCCTGAAGACCTGAGATCATTATAACATGGTGAAAGTTTGAGATTAGGGTAGATGAAAAGGATGGAAGGCCTCCCCATAATGTCAAAAGACTGTGGATTAGGCGCGAGCAAGGTGCAATATCAGCAATCTCCATTATAACACCAGCTTTCTGCTCCCTTTGTTCTCCTCGTGTTACATTAGGTTTGGCAGTTGAGGAGTTCAGCAGAATATTCATACATCTATGTCACACACATCAGCTGTAATTAAAACATCACCCGATGTTAGGATAGTTAGTAGGGTTGCACATTTAAATGTTCAGCCACCAGAACATGTTAAGTTCAACAAGAAAAATTGTTGGGGCATTTCACTACTGTTTCCACTTTAAAATTTAGATACAATTTCGTAGCGTGATATCACACTTTTATACCTAAAAACGTAGCTACAACAACATTCAAATTCCTGCCACAGTTCTACCTGGCCATAAACCTTTTATTTTTCTTTTTTTTTTTAAATGATTATTAAAAAAATTCCCTTTAGAAGCTGAAAAGTTACTTTAGTTGCAAAGTGTGCAATTAATTATGTTTCAGCAGCCAAATCAGGTAACATACAGCTTTCAACAAAATTAAAAATGTGCTACCAACAGTTCACCTATACTAGGTGTTTTTGGACTGCCAGAAATCCACATTATATTCAGATCAGTTAAAACCTACATGTATCTAGGGGTTCACCCACATGAACATTTTGGTTTGAATCAGGAGTGAGTTTTAGAAATGAACACACATTTTGCGTTCAATGACTGAGCCTTGGCTCACACTCTGGGAAGGTTTGGAATTGCACGAACTGGCTTTCTGTTGAATTCAGCTGAATGGTAAGATGAGTTCCTGAATTCCAGGGCATCCAGCACAGGCCCAAACAAGAGCAAGACCTAGCAAAATTCTAGAAATTCATCGGGCATAGATGTCAGGAACTCAGAACCAGTTGCTTCGCTCTAAGGTGGACTATTGTGTCACCCTGCTTGATAATGTTAGATGAAGACTACACGCTTGGGGAAAGAGTAAAATAGCAAACTTGAACCCCTTGCTTATAGGAAATGAAAACAAAAAAAAATTTAGGGAGATGAGTACAGCTTAGGAGGTTTTGTTGGCTTTTTCTTTTTTTGTTTGTTTGTATTGCTTTTAAGAATAAAGCAATTTTTGCACAGAGCAGAAAGACACATCACATCAGCAGAAAATTATCTATACTAAGTGTATCTATCTATACTATCTATCTATCTATACTAAGTGTAGCCACTGGACTAAAAAATAGTATTTTATGGAGATTTTTCAAATCAGTATTAAAGTCACTTTCTCCTTTACAGACTCAGCTAGACATTGCTAGAATGCCATCTCTATGGAAGTTACAGAATTGCAAGCTGTTACAAGAACATGAAGAGAACAAGGAAACTCCTGAACTCAAGTCTGAAGACTTTCAAAATAAAATCCATACTATTACTTTAAGTAAGCAAGTTTCTTCAAAGATACAGCATACCCACATACAAATTTTCAATTATTTTGTCTTAGTGGAGGAATATTCACAGAAAATCTCTTTTTTTTTTAAAAATCAGTGAGGTAAATTCTTAGTCTGTGAATTCCTAGTTCTTTCTGTCCATGTTGTTCTGTAGCAAAATAGTTGAAAGGTACCAGTACGGAAAACCTTGGTCATAGCCCTACCCAAAACCTAAAGAGCCGAAAAAATCCTTCAGACTTCCACTCTTTAATTAATATCCAGAGGTCAGGAAGAGGGCAATGTACATTTCTTGGATCTTCTTTGCTGTTCTCTTTAGTCATTTAAATACCACCACCTTCTCTGTACAGACACCACCTGGCAAAGGGTCTCCGCAAAGTTTGAGGTGTAAAGGGATACGGCGAAATCTGAGGGAATTATAAATTATTTACATAGCTCTTAATTTCCGATAGAAGAAAAAGACGTAACAGCCAGGCACAAGATAAAACAGTATTTTTGTACACTTTTCCTCCTAAAACCACAAACTTATGACTACTTCATTACTACACTACCACAAATTACTGTGGAAAATGTATTAGCCTCTTCTCTCTATAACAACTATTTCACATTTTCATTTATGTAGCCTATGTAATTTCGTTCAAATGCATACTTGTGGACATGACTGTAATCCATGAAAATAATTATGATTCTGTTTTGGTTATTATTTTCATTCCTGTCTTACTCAATATTGCTTCATCCATGAACTTTACTATTTATGCATAACGAATACTAAATGATTATTAAGTAATCTTTAAATGGTATAGTGAATTCTGAATGGACAGTTATTTCATTATCTGTAAAACTAATAAAAAAATAAACAGTTACCAAACTGATGCAAGTTTGAAAACACAACTTGTGCATCACGGGAAGAAAATATTTCGGTCAGTGAAACTGTACAACACATACGTGAAACAGAGTTTCACTGGCTGGCTAAACGCCACAGTTAAGATGACCACAGATGACCACTTTTTTCCTAGAAGTGAGCCACAGTTCCAGTGGGTAAACTATTTGATTTTTTTTATGGAATTACAACAAGAGAATATCGCTGAGACACAACAAAGGAAAGGACGCTGTCAGATAAACCAATATAGCTTTCTACCATGCAGAGCTGACACAGGAATGGAGGGGTAAGTGAAATTCCCAACAGTATTCAGATAACATTCCACTTCCTGAGTGTTTTTGTGACTACTTAATGAAGCTTCTATTCCTGTCTGCAGATTCCTTTTATACAAAAAGATTTTTCACAGGTGAAAGTGAGAAGGAAAATATTACTTCATATCCAACTTCCTCATACATGTATCCTCTGAAATATATGCATTAATGAAATACAAAACCAAACCAAAACAAAACACAAAAACCTAGTAAAAGGCTAATTCAGAATGTGTTTAGAATTAGCTCAATTTCAATTTTGTGATATTGGACCAAAGATAACTGTGCCTTAACATGAAAAAAACCCTTTAAATAATGGGTTTAGAACAAAGGAAGTGTTCACTTTCTCACTTGGTACATATTTATGGTTAGTTTTCATGCGTAAAGGACTTGCATTCCCATCTCCAAAGTGAACTTTAATGCAAGCTGTGGGTAAAGAACATCATCTTCATTAAGCATCAACCAGTAATCAAACAAACAAGAACATTTCAAAGTAGAATTCCCACCCTGCAGGGTTCCAGTGAAGGAAATAATAAAGTGAAATATGAAAAATAAAACTGTTCTTCAAGAAGAACAGATCTAATTAAAAGGAAGACCTAACAACTTCATGGATTAATTGGGAGCCAACTGAGATAATTAGACCTCTGGGAGTAAGATTACACCCATCATAAACTGCTTTTTTCACAACTACAGTTTAAGTGCTTAAAGCTTTAATTGGGGGCAGCACTAAGAGGAAAGTGGAACTTGCACAGAAGAATTAATATTTGGTGAAGCAATATCCTGAAGTACTTTGGCATCGTTAAAAACCACATTATTATTTTTCCGCAAGTGCGTGGGATTCTTGGAGCCAAGTTGACAACCGTGGTTACAATTTGTACCAATCAAAAAATGCTTACACTATTATACTTTGACCTGTAAACCACATGTAGCTACTCTGTACATTAGTAGTTCAAATACAGTTTCACCCTCTGTGATTACAGTTTAAATGAGCTGTTATTTTAACACATACATACGCCATGATATTTTCTGCAGTCAAACCATGTCTTTCAATAGAAATATAATAGAAATATCCTGAGAATACTACACTAAATTAAAAAAAAAAAAAAAAGAAAAAAAAAAGAGGACTCTAAAGACCTGGTAAACTGCTGCAAAGAATAACTGCTTCTCAGAATTGCTCCAAGGACTAATTTTAGTTAAAGCATTTGAAACAGAAACAATTTAATACCGTAATACAAGTGTCATGGAAACTTTGGCATCCAACTAATAAATTGTGTGTCCATTACACAACTTGGAAAGCACCGTAGGAAAGCTTTACTAATACAACACAAAAGGTGGTCACAGTTCCTGCTTTAATTCCCCTTTAGCGGTAGGAAAACACCTGCAGAAGAAAAAAATTACATATTTTCTAAAAGCACCATATATTCTTTCCTAAACGGTAACATTCAAGGTAAAGACACGCTCTTTTCAATTATAAATTTTATTTCTATGCAAAAAACCCTATTTCAATACTAACTCACTATCTTTATTTTTGAGATAATATACAACAGATGAGAAGGTTGAGTTCTGTAAATGTTTTCAAATACCATGGAGTATAGATGGGATTGTTTTTACTGTGGTATAATTTTAGTGTAAAAAAGGTTATTCAGTCCATAGCAATCCAGAGTGTTATGGGTGTCATTAATCACCCCTAAAAATCTAATCCTGAAAAGTTTGAAGAATGTTTTTGAGATGTTTATTTCAGCGGGTTGTAAACACGTTACAAAGTGTTTCTCTGACCATGCATGATATGACCATGCATGACCATGCATGATGATGCCATTCTTGGATTAAAATAGGGAAAAAACGTGTCTAAGATTCCTTTCTTGTAATTGCTTAACATTCACTTCATCTTGTCCCAGTCTTTGTCAAGCTGTCAAGATCCAGCTGTCAGGCTCTACCTGCATAATTAATCTGTAGTTATCCGTTTAGGCATGATGAGTTTCTTGAAGACTAAGAACCACCTGACAAGCTTGATATGGTTACCTTAGCTAACAGGTATCTTAGGGAATCTCATCCACTGCTCTTTGTCTGAGATGCTGCTTGGATGTGCCTTGGTTCTTTTTTTACCCTACCACCTCTCTCCTGCTGTTACAGCTCAGAATCCTCCATTTTCTGCATTTTAAACTCCATCTAGTAATATGAATCTAGGATGAAGACAAAGCAGGGGTGAAAGAAATTGTTCAGACCAATGGCATCCCATCATCATGTCCTACAGGCTAGCAGATTTCTTGGTTCCCCCAGTCCTCTGATGATTCTTCTGGCCTCTGATCATGTTCACACTTTGCTCTTTGGTTTAGTACACTTTGCAACTTTTCTTGTTCATGATTTTTTTCTAGCTCCAAACTAGCTTCATCTTAATATACCATGGAGTGATACATTAATGGACATAATTACAGATGTCAGTTTTAGTCAATGAAGTTGTGTGTTAAATTTGGTATAACACCATGACTTAGTAAGATAACAATAAACACATCGTTAATAAGTGGCATCTCATTTGTAACATGGTGTGAGAAATAAACACAATAATAACGTAAATCTATTAGCAATCTTATCAAACACCGTATAATCTTGATCTCTCAAAACACAGACAAAAATCTCACAAAATATTGTTAAACTATTTCTAAGTACATCACATTCAAAGCCAAGATTGTCAGTTGATTCTATTTCTATATGCCTTCTGGATTCAGGCACTAATGAACCAACAGCTATCAGCATGACTTTTGCTGAAATACTGTTACATTAATGAGTTTGGATCAGCTGCTCAAACAGTTTGGCTGTAAAAGATGTCTGCCCAGGAAATATGCTGGGGGAGGTGAACGTAAATGTTAAGTTTTAGCCCCTTAAATGTAGTTGATTGTAAACATGATGCCTGCAACTTTTTTTTACATTCAGCTTGATTTGACACTGTACTTAATAGATTAGACTCTATATAAAACTGCCTTGTTTATCTTTCATGCAAAAACACAGGGACAAGTTCTTCTCTTTATTAGACAATTCATAACCCAAAAGACATCCTGCGTTACACCAGTGTGAACCACTGGTGAATTTGTCACTATGATATTGAAGTCAGCATTATTCAAACCTTAAAGTTATTCCCTCAGTTGTGCTATACCTCCGTATTATCCTGTCTGAAACTGACACAAACTCCAGTGGGGTCACATATCCCTAGAATTACATTCTGGAGTGAAAAGGCAACAGAGATTTACATATAACATTGTCTAAATTAATTCTTTCTGTTGTCTTCGGTACAGTACTTCCCTGGAGCACCTTTAGTCACTCAGTCCACATGGAATGAGAAAGCTTTCTGTACATTAGTCTATTAAAGGAACCAGAATATGAGTCACCAGTCATGTACTTTGACTTTAAGGAAAACCTCCTCAAATAATGGCAACAGTTACATTATGCCTGAATGAATCACCTTCTGCACCTGCGAGAAGGTAAAAATGATACACCTGAAGCTGATGGCTCAGCACTGCGTAGACCAAACAATGTGTTTGAAAACGGAGGGGAAAACCAGGTCTGTCATCTTTTCACCTACATATTACTAAACTGTACCCTTGGGGGAAAAGAAAAAAAAAAAATTAAAAGTGCATTTGAGCCTCTTTAACTTGACAACCTGAAACTGAAATTCCAAACACAGTATTTTACAAATATTTTAGTGACACTTGTCCTATATAGGAAGCAGCTGCATTTATTTAGTTTAAGTCAGACACCAGCACTTGGGATTTGTTCAGCTCCAGAGCTGTATCATAAATTCCTTGAGGGAATTCACAATTCACCAAATGACGTATTGTTATTATCACCAAAAGTGAACCATATTCAACAAAACAGTACTCAGTGGGCAGCAATTCTGCAGTGTATAATTATAGTTGTCGTTTCCCATCTCAGGATTAAATGTTTTCACTTTTCAACTTCAACAATAACAACAACAAAACTAAACCCAACTATCTCCACCCTTCCAAACACCTAAGCAAATTAGTTTTAATATTTAAACAATTCTTTATCTTGATTCTTTGAATAAATCCCACCTAAGTTATTCTTTCATTGGAACATCTGGATTTTCCTTCTTTTCTAGCATTACTCTGGATTCTGAGGTTTGGGGTTTCTTTTGTTTTGGTTTTTTTTGAATGTATGACATTGCTACAAAACATAATTGCCAGCTGCATCTATATTATAAATAAGGTCTTGTTTCTCTGTTGATTACCGCAAATGCCTTGAAAAAAGAAAAAAAAATCCCTATTCATCTCTTTTTTTTTTTTTTTAGCAGTATAAAAGACTTGTGTTGCTCCGGTTTACGAGTTATGGCATTTTATGCAGTATTGTTGGCATCTTCAGCTAACTAAGATCCTCCATATTTCTCGCCTAAAAACCTAAGGTCTTGTTACATTTTCAGTTGCACTTGTGTAACTTGAGAAAAATTATCTCAGTCTACAGACTTTGGAAGTCTTTGCAGATAGTTAGAATGGATATGAGTCCTATACTTATGCTGGAATAAAGGGCAGCAGACCTAACTCATAGCTCAGGAAGTTTAGATGTGCTTTCATATATGAAATCACATGATATTCTTTACTGGTGTAATAGGATTAAAGAGCCTTGCGGTACATTGAGCATCCAGTACTGATGAAATGAATACTATTTCATCACTATACCTCCTGTCTTTTAGAGAGCATTGGTGAGCATGCCCATACAATACAAGCGAACACATGATACATATATCCTTGAGCAACCACTGTCTGAAATACCTTTGAAATAATCAGCAACATAGACACATTTACATAGTGCTGAGGAAATAGTCGTTGGTATTGCACCAGTAAAATGTGACCTAGTACATTTGTATGGTGGTGTGCCATCTAATGCAGATTTATTTGCCTGCATTAACATTAACTCACTGATCCATATATCAGAATCTATGCCATTATTTTACTTTTATCCTAATTCAGTGTGGTATGAATTCTTTCAGTTATACCTCTCCCGACATCCAAAAGTAGGTGTGCATTTCTATGCTAGAAGAGAAAGATGTCTGATAACAATTGTCCTGAGGATACTAAAAAATCGCAAGACAAAGATTCTCATTCTGTCTCTTAAACTCCCGTCCCCTTCACTTTCTCTTCCTTGTTCTTTTCCATATGCTTATGTGAATTATGAGAGGATAATTCACACCCTATCCATGTCTTCTCGTCTGAAATTTTTAGTAATCTACTTGGCTGGGTGGGGTTTTGTTGTTTCTTTTTTGTTTTCCTAAAGATGAGATGTTCGTTATGACCTTTTGAAGATACAGCTCTGCATCCATATAACTTTTAGCAGTGGCAGTGAGATCATGAACAGAAATACGAAAGATGGCATCTCCGACTACCAAATACGGATGCAAAGCAAGTATGGATGCAGTTATTCTACTGACCTAGTTTGTAGGTAAGGAATTGTGCATCTGTTCCTCCACATGTCTAAAAACATGCCACTGGAAATTGCCTACCACACCAACGAAAAACACACATGAAACAAATGCACTCTGAAAGTAAGTTTACGTGTGCTTGTATAAGAGTAAGAATAGCACATGAAGTTGCTACCTGCTTGCATTCACCTCGCCGTTTAACGCATACTTGAAATGACAGTAATTCTAGAGTTGCTTCTGCATCTAACAGCAGACTTGAACTCTGCAGCCTTTCTAATTGGTCTTGCTTGTCACACTTAATTTGTTCTGATTTTATTTTAAACGATTATTAAATACAAATGAAAACACTAAAAGCTAGTTTGCTCCATTAGCCTTGTGCATTTCACTCTGTATTCGGGCCCTACATCAACAACTGCTGCAGCAATACTGTTTCTTTCAGGATAAAGACAAAACATGGACTACATCCAACTTTTAATCAGCTGTACAGATGGGTTTATTTCACAAATGCACTAGGCTGCACAGATGGAAGTTCCTCAATGCCTGACAAGGTGTTAAAATGGTTACTGAGATTACAAAAGAATAAAAAAGCAGCACTGGAAATCATAGTTCGTAGGGACTCTCTCTCTTAAGGACTTATTAGTTCAGAACTTAAATTTTGTCCTTGGTGTGCGGAAAATGGTTTGCAGAGGGGAAAAAGATAAACACATATCAGATTAGCTATGATAACTGTTTTCTCTCCCTTAAGGATACACACAATCTTACGAATATCTAGCTCAACTGTTATACCTGATACAACACCCACTGAAACCAGCCAAAAGCATGACATAATATTTTTGACCATCCAAAGCCAGAACAAACGAAGCAGCAGCTTGTGCTCAGTGGCATACTAAGTAGCAGTTAAAAAAACAAATCCTGTGGATATCAGTGGAGAAAAATAGCTTTATAAACGCTTAATGGTATTACGCTTTTGAGCAGTTTTATTACAAACTCACAGATTTTATGTCTAAAAAAGTTAACTGAATTATCATACTTGACTGAACAGGTTACAGCATTCATCACCTCATGGAATACTATGCCAATTTACTATCATGATGCCAAATGTTCTAAACTGTGTTTTGGAAATAACACAGTAATAAAAGAGGTCATGAATAACTGTGATCATTACAGATTCCTGTGCTCTTTTTGAAGAGTGGAGGGCTGCAGAGACAATGCTATCTTTATGCTAAGAGCACTACACTAACCTTTTCTCCATTTTCAATGTAATAAGTTTTGGGTCATTCAGGGAAGAAATAAGGTATCAGAAATGCCTCTGCAATCTTTTCACATACACTGAGCTGGGGACAGTTGTGTATGGATGAACCAGGAGCAAACTGTCCTAATGCACTGGAAGCTGCACCGTAATTTTATGTAGAGCTTTGTGCTGAATATTTTATTCATAATATGCTCTTGTGAAGATCTCTGATCTTTCAGTACTATGAATAAGAGATGTTTATTGCCCAAAACTCTAGTTTGTCTTCCATGCTAAGGACTCAGTTCTGTGATGAGCATAGCACATAAGCGTGCATACATGACACCATACAGACAGTACGTACGTTTAAATGGATCAGATTCAGATAAGGGAAAAAAAGGTGTTACTAGATCCCAGAAGATACAATGATCAAGAAAGACAGTAGTACTCATTTTGAGATGTAGCTTAGAACAGAAGGGAAAACATCTTTAAGACGGGGACATTAAATTCAAAAGAATCATGGTGTGCCTGGCATGGTGAAATAGTCAAAGATGACACAAAGGCAAAAATATTATATATATAGTTTGAGTTTTTTCATAGAAAAAAGCAAGAAGATACAAAACATTGCAGGAGTCAACTTCATTCTGATTCTAAACAAAGCAGTATGTATCTGTAGGGATTTAGATTAAAAAATAAGGTGGACATGGGCAGGAAATCAGGTAACGTGAAAAACAAATTCAGCCAAACTAATACAATTCTTTTTGACACAATTAATTCCTGTATGACAAAAATAATAGTAGTTATTGACATTAGTTTCTATTAAAAAAAACCCCACCTCTCTCCACAACATTTTACTAATTAACCCAGACACTAAAATCAAGTCTTTACACATTAAAAAAATAAATAAATAAATAAATAAGACTAATTAGTAAGTGTCAAAATGTAGAGGTAAACAGAATCATTTTAAGGAGGCTTATTTCTACTGATACCCTTCAGGTCCTAAATCTTGACACTGTGATTTAAGATTTCCATGAATGGATGAAACAAATAAGTTAGGCATGAAGTTTGCAGATTACATAAGGATTGGGGGAAAGTGAATAAATCAAACAAGTGAGTGATTAGGAGGAATTTTGGTTCGCACTGGAATCTGCGCCCAAGTAAACCAGCTATTTTACCATGACCACATGTAAAAAACATAAAATGTGGGATGGGAGTGGTAGTGGGAAATGAACAAACAGAAAACCTTGCAGACCACGTTTACACAGCTGGGAAAGTAATTACATCCAAGAGGATTTGAGGGCTGTTATGGATAATCAGCTGAACATGAGCTCCAAATACAAGACAGCAAACAAGACGACTAACATGGTTCTTACGTATGTTATATTCAAAAGTCTCTTACAGTTATTGCAGATTCATGTTAAAATATGACCAATGCGTTGTTGTTTTTTTTTTTTTTAATTTCATGCAGGGGTGACCATTACTAGAACATGGTGTTTGTCTTTACATCAGAAGGAAAACTAATAGAGTGCGGGAGTTCAGAGAACTATAGAAGCCAGTTTAAAGGCTTGAGAACTGCACCTGTGAAAATCTCAACAAACCAAGTAATTATATTTAATTTTATTAAGGATTTGCAGATAGGAGATGCTTTAGTCTGGCAGATATAGTACAGCAAGATTAAATTACTAAAAACTAAACTTCAACATACTTCGAATAAAATACATTAATTTAACAATAAGTTTAATTATAAAGAAATATCAAAAGTTCTGGGAGATTCACTGTCATTGAATATTTTTAAAGCAAAACTACTTTCTTCTAAAAGAGAGATTCAAATCAAAGGAACAACCAAGAAGAGGAAACTTTGTAGCCTTTGTAATGGAGAAATGCGTGTTAGACTATCACATTGCTCTTCCTGTCTTTATAAACAAGAACCAATACGAAATAATATCACTGATATGCTAGTAAACTTATTGGTGAAATATTGAACTAGATAAAGCCTATATAATGTCTGTGCACATGGCAGGATCTACATTCCTTAAGAGGTAATATTGACACATAGGTGTAGTTCCATTGCTTAAATAAATTTAAGTTAACGTTTTAGTCAATATATGTAATAGCTTCATACCACTCTACAGAGTAATCCAATACAGTGCAATTAGAGTTTTTAATTTCTGAGGTTGGTTTCATCATAAACTTATTTGTAAATAATTTATAGTGTGTAAAGATTATGAAATGATTAAATAAATTCATAAAAATACATTACTTCCTCATTAAGGAGTACAAATGGTACATTAGTATTCTTATCACCAACAGATTCAAAATACATATTTAAAGAGAATATATTTTATCCACATAGGGAATCAGATGTTAAATTATACACTATGCAGATCAGCAAATACTAGGATGGAAGACTGTCAGTGGAAATATCACCAATGCAGGACAGTATGTTATATTTCATCAGTATCTTCCTCTTTGTTTAAAAGAAAATTGCAAGGTGATGATGTGCTTGCTAAGGGATGGTGATAGTTGAGTGTAATGCTAATGTGCCATCACTCAAATAAGAAAGAAAATCAAGATCCAGATCACTGAGGATTGTTTAAAATCTCATGAAATATTTTCCCATATAAAAATACTATCAGTGTTAGACTTGATGACCTTTGCAAACTTCATTTTCAGTAATTAAATTTTGCCCAACTCAGACATCTCCAAACGTACATCTATCTGACAGCACAATCAATTACTCTGCAGACCGCCCATTGCCATAGCAGCCGGGAAATAATTTTTAAAAATGATAATACTAATAATAGTTTCTATAAGCTTCCCAACTTTAGTGAAGCATTGCTGCTTCCTACAGAAACATTAGAAAATGCAGTTTAATGTCTTCAGAATATAAAAGGACAGAAGTCAGTGAAATTAAATACACTTCAAACATACTCTCTATTTCATCTAATTTTAGATGTCACAACTAAAGTCACCTAGTGCAAACTACTTAGGCAATGTCCTTTGCTAGACTTTGGAGAAAAATCACACAGCTTCAGAAATAAACCACCACCTAACCTGTTAGAATTCATCCTCAGATCCACTTGCATCATTACCGTAACCACAGAGGAAGCTGTACGTGGGATGAATCCAGGCCTCTGTTCTCCCATTTCACAAAAAGACACTTCAAGGCTGAATTTTAGACCAAAAGTGTGTGCCTTTTTTTTCTAGACAATTACCCATGAATTACCTTTTTTTTGTTGTTTTTCTTTTTTATACTAGTCAATCAAAAAATTCCATGTAAATCTAAGAACATAGGAATCAACTGTGGTTTCAGGTTTAACATACACCTCTTTCCAAGAAACAAGAATCCTCTGTAAGTTTATGCAATCAACTCATGGCGGAGTTCTTGACTAAAAAAAGGCATACCTTCTGCCCATTTTCAAGGAGAAAGAGGAGGATGAGGATCTGGGGAACTGCAGGCCAGTCAGTCTAGCCTCACTGCTTGTCTAATCCTCCTGGAAGCCACAGCCAGGCACATACAGTAGGAGGAGGAGACTGGAAGCAGCATACATGCATTTACGAATGGCAAAGTGTGCTTGACCAACCCGATTTTCTTCTGTGATGAGATGGTGGCCTTGGTGAAAAAGGTCTACAGTGATACTAGCAAGGCTTTTGACACTCTCACCCACAGTCTCCTTACAGATAAATTGGTGAGATACAGTTTGAATTGGTGGNCTTCAAACATACTCTCTATTTCATCTAATTTTAGATGTCACAACTAAAGTCACCTAGTGCAAACTACTTAGGCAATGTCCTTTGCTAGACTTTGGAGAAAAATCACACAGCTTCAGAAATAAACCACCACCTAACCTGTTAGAATTCATCCTCAGATCCACTTGCATCATTACCGTAACCACAGAGGAAGCTGTACGTGGGATGAATCCAGGCCTCTGTTCTCCCATTTCACAAAAAGACACTTCAAGGCTGAATTTTAGACCAAAAGTGTGTGCCTTTTTTTTCTAGACAATTACCCATGAATTACCTTTTTTTTGTTGTTTTTCTTTTTTATACTAGTCAATCAAAAAATTCCATGTAAATCTAAGAACATAGGAATCAACTGTGGTTTCAGGTTTAACATACACCTCTTTCCAAGAAACAAGAATCCTCTGTAAGTTTATGCAATCAACTCATGGCGGAGTTCTTGACTAAAAAAAGGCATACCTTCTGCCCATTTTCAAGGAGAAAGAGGAGGATGAGGATCTGGGGAACTGCAGGCCAGTCAGTCTAGCCTCACTGCTTGTCTAATCCTCCTGGAAGCCACAGCCAGGCACATACAGTAGGAGGAGGAGACTGGAAGCAGCATACATGCATTTACGAATGGCAAAGTGTGCTTGACCAACCCGATTTTCTTCTGTGATGAGATGGTGGCCTTGGTGAAAAAGGTCTACAGTGATACTAGCAAGGCTTTTGACACTCTCACCCACAGTCTCCTTACAGATAAATTGGTGAGATACAGTTTGAATTGGTGGACTACAAAGTGACTGGAAAAATTGCTTAGACTGCCAAGTTCAAAGGGTTGTGATCAGAGGTGCACAGTCTAACAGGCAACTGATTACTAGGGGTGGAGAATGGGGCCAAAGCTGCCTTTGCATCTGATGTCTTTATTAATAAGCCGGATCGTGAGGCAGAGTGCACCCTCTGCAAGTGTGCAGATCACACCAAGCTCAGGGCAAGCACTGTGCCTACTGAAAGGCTGGGCTCCTATTCAGAGGGAGCTTGACAGGCTGGATAAATGGGCAACAGGTACCTCAAGAAGTGCAGCAATGGCAAACAGAGAGTCCTCCACCAGGATGGAATAACCCCAACGCTGCAATGCAGGCTGGTGGCCAACTGAATAGAAAGCGGCTTGGCAAAAAAACGGACTTAGGGGTGCTCATGGGAAAAACGTTGGATATGGCTCAGCAGCGTGGCCTTGCAACACAGAAGGCCAACTGCATACTATGCTGTATTAGCAAAAATGTAATCAGCTTGGAGAGGGTAGGGATTCTTTCCCTCTTCTGAGCACTTGTGAGGCCATGTCTGGAATAATGTGTCCTGTTTTGGACTCTCTGTTTTGAGCCGAGCTTTGGACCTCCAGACATCCCTTCTAACCTAAAATATTTTATGATTTTATGACGACTAATTATGCACATCTCTGCCAGATCCATTAAGGATACCAATCAGAGAGAATTTTAGATGTTAAACCTTACACACGTGGTTGAAGTCTTAGAAACTTGTAGTCCTATAGACAGTGTGACTTTTCACACGGTGAAGGACTTGATTTCACCCAAAGTCTTGACATACAGGTAACAAGCACATTCACTGAGAGCTGGGTCTACCAAGCTAGAATGAGTGAAGTACAGAAGAGAGATGAAGAAGCATCCCAGTGTTCTTTCAGGTCTAAGTAAATATTCACATTTTGAAAAGCTGAATTTCCCTCTAGTTAGTCTTGGAATAACATGAATGATAATATGGATGAAAGTCTGCAGCTACTGAAAAAGAACTACGATCACATAATACCTCAAGTTTGACATTAATCCAAAAGACGTCCATATGCACATCTCAGTCTTACAAGAGATGATGGCTGAGAAACAAGTCTCTTGTTTCATGTTGTTGTTAGCAAAAATTATAAAACATGAAATGGAAATTACTTTTTCATGAGAAATACTATGTTTTTGACACTTATTGGCTGGGGAACTATTAGGAAATAAATAAACTAACTGAGGGTTAGAAGAAGGATAGTCATCTATCAAACGTATCAATACATTATGCACTCCTTGGAGAAGCAAATAAAACGAAGTCTAAAGTAAAAGATATTCTGTGATGAACTTGAGTAATATATGATGCTTCAAACACACAGCAGAAACATTACTGTGGGTAACAGAATTGCACAAATAGTAAAGAAAAGGTGTAAAAAACAATAAGGAAGGAGATTTATTGGTATTAGTAATGGCAGTAAAAGCAGATTAGTTTCACCATATCTAAACTTTTGACTGTGAAAATAAAACTGTTTCCTGGAATACACGTTCACTTGAATTTCAGTAGATGAGTTGCAGTAAAATACAGACATCCCTAGAAAAAAATCGACTTTTTTTTTTAAAACATGGCTATCAGAAAATTGAGGTGGTTACGATGGCTAACTTTAGCACAGGAATTATGTGGTTATGACAGTTACTCAAGAAACAGGAAACCTGGTCCTCCCAGTCTATACTGAAGCCCTGGAGGATGTCCTGATCACCAGGCTAGAATGTAAGTATTCTCTACTCTTCCTACAGAAATCTCTTAGAAAATGAATAATGCAGAATTTTTAGTCATGAAAGTAAAGCAAATGAGGCAGCCTAACAGTACAAGCACAGACTGAGGAGAGGGAAGTCCCTGGCTCCCGTCCCTGCTCTCAAGGATTTTATCCAGCGCTGCTCAAATGGAAAAAGAAAAAATAAAGCCTTGAATGGTTTTCCCCCTCCTAGGTTAATAATCCCAAGAGAAGACAATGGAGCCATGCTTTCCCTTGTTCTGTCTTCTTTTGAACCCTTAGGTGGGTGTTTTTGTGTTAAATGTCACTTTTCTATCAATCATGTTAACGTTGGATGAGAACATGAGAAACAATAAAACAACATTTGTCTTATGATTTATTTTAATATGCAAATCGTCACCAGCATACCATTCACTGCATGTGTTGCTCTGCACCTGCCACTGAAATAGCTATAACCTCTAATCACAGCTTTGTTCAATTCTCTTAGCATAACACAATACATTACTATGGTGTCCCTGCTATCACTAACACAGAGCGGCTGGACACATGGTTTTCACCAGAACTCTGATAATAAATTATCTGGCCGAAACAAATCTAAATGTGCAAGGAGACCATTTGCCAAGAAGACAACTGTGCTGACTGAATGAAGGAAACAGACAAGAAGGAAGTAGAACAGGATATTCTGACACTGATTATTTTAGTATTCTCTAATGGACATTGTACTTGTTGAGAATGAGAAGCAGACTACTGGATACATAAAAGCCTTGTCATAGACATGTAAAGAAAGTTTTTAAATAGTGTAGGTAATTCATTTCACTTCACGGCGAACAAACAGAAGGCCTATCTCCTTTTATTTTTCACAATTTTTTTTGTCTTTGCTTTTTTAAAGTGGGTTCCGCTGGATTATATTTTGGTGAATACCTGTGGCAGTTTTTATTGCTTAACAGCTTCCTTTCATCCACAAACATAAATAGGTGTTTTAAATTTAAATTTGAAAGCAGAAAAAAAAAGATCGAAACCTAGTTTCCCTGAGAAAGAATTGCATTGGAGATTTTACCATCTGGTAGTGCTTGATTATTGAAGCATTATTTTCATTGGCTTTTGAAAAATACTACTACATTCAAGCAAGTAGACTAAATGCTATTAGCTTTAATACCTTTTTAAACAAAGTAATCTGTTGAAGTGATAAGGGATTTTAAAGTAAGTATACTCATTACATTGGGTTTTACACCATTGTGGTTTCCCTGTTGGCCACACGAATCTCTAAACCTGACACTGTTAATTACAATTATAATAGGTAGTATGTGAATACTTGATTAACTTCATACTATATTTAAGGCAGACATAAAGGTGATTGAAGAATTCTACCAGTGAACTTAAAGGGTGTTATCGCAGAAGCCCAAAAATACTGCTTGCCATTTCATTCACTTGGAAATGAACTGCACAAGATTTCCAGAGCAATGCTATCATCTATTCAAGCCTTGAAAATTAAAGTTTTATTTGAAAGGCAATCGGCTAATTCTACAGGCATGAGACAGGCACTAGAACTCGTCAAAATTTTATCGATGGGAAAGGTCTGAAGCTGTCGTGCTTTTACATGTATACCCCAATTTAGATTTCTAGTTACTTTTACTTGAAAAATTGGCTCTGACTCTGCACATGGCTTGAGGCATACTTTCAGTACCACTTTTTTGTGTCAAAAACACCTGTCTTTTTACTTTAGTGCCAGAAGGGCTTAGCATCTTGTCAGTGAAGTAACACAGCCTGCACATTTATAGGTGTCACTCACTTAACCATCTGGTTTTTAGGATAATAGTCACCACTATCACCCAACCCCTCCAGAGGCTCTAACAATCTTTACGGATTAAGATTTAGATCTACACTGAAGAACAGCTAGGGGTATCCCATCACTTCCAGCTCATTCTATGTGTCCTTTAACCTTAACTCTGTGAATACCTGGTCCTACGTGAATTCAGTAACCACCCTTAATGCAAATTTTTTTCTCAGTAGCACCCTACCACTTCTTTAAAGTGTAACAGTAAATAACTGTCAAACAAATGCCTGCATGTTGCACAATGAGAGAAAACTGCATGTATATAAACACCAGCCCTTGCACATGCCCAAACCTACACCACAGGCAGCTTACTTCTAATCTCAAGAGACAGGAGTAACATCAACACTAATCCTAAATTAAATTTCAATGATAAAGTTGTTAATCAGATAATTTTGCAAATGGATTAATAATAAATATGTACAGTATGAAAATACAGGCTTAATTTATCTATTAGTGAACAAAAAAGGACTTTATTTTAAAGAGGTGTTTCTTTTTTTTCCCCAGAAAGTACAATTTACTAATCCTTACTTCTCATTAAAAAAATAAATATATAAATAAATAGTGCCATGGACCACACTACATGTTTTTTATGTACTGTCGCAGCTAAGATTTTTTTATGGACATACAGGACGAAAGTCAGAAGACATACAGGTTTTGATGTATGGGTGACATTCCAATACTGCTGTGAGAAAACATATAAGCTATTGGCCTTTAAGTTGGGGTAGTGGGTAGAAAAAGGTTTTCCTTAGAGTTTAAAGCATGTTCAAAAGTTTGCCTCAATTGGGGGCTATATAATCCTAAAATACGAGACAGTTTCAAGTCTTGCAGTAGGACCAAATGGAAGAGGTAATATCAAGCAAGTACTGTTGTGTGATCTGATATCTAAATTCTTCCAGAAACAATACGACCTCAATGATACTTTGGCGTGTAAACATTGTTTTATACTTTCTCTGATGTTAAGGTATTAATTAAGAAGCATTTATGGCACCTCTGACTTGTCCTTGGCCTGGAAGTAGCACTTTATCAGATCTATAACCAGGGAGGGCCAAATGAACGTTACAAATACATTTCCGCGTTAAAATCCCAGCAAGGGCTTTCTAATCGTAATGTTTCTGTTGTTAAAAGGTTAGTGTCTTCATGTCTAAAGGAACACAATGAGAACAGATTACAAAGGTAAATTTTCTGCTAGCTGAGTATCTTCCTGATAGATATCTAAATGTACAACCCTGTCCAAATTACCTGGAATAACACAACCTCCTCTTTTTTCTAGCTTGTGCATCATAATATACCATTCACACCTTATTATCCTCTTCATTACTTTCCATAGAACAGGACATGTGTAAGGGTGGACAATGATCAGTGAGACTGCCCTGAGCGGCTATAAAGTTTCAGATGAAGTCTCCTCCTTTCCTTTTATAAAGCAGGCAGACAGATGCAGATGCTGTCCCACATTTCTCCATAGCTGAGCTGCCTGTCTGCCAAGCCAGTTACTTAGAGAGTTCAAAAGCAGTGGTAAATATGCTCACATCGACAAAATTAATTTCTAAGCCAGAGTATACTGTGCAATTGCGAAAAAAAATATTTTATACTACATCTGAGCGTGGAGCTATTAAACAGCACCTTTTGGAGAGTCTAAACAGACAATTCTGCTCTCTCCCCTCCACTACCTTGCAGTGATTTGTTTCAGCTTCCTGAATGAAACCTGTTCATTTCTCTGATGGGAGATGGTGGATGCCGTCCAGCCTTTCCCTTGTACACTGAACCCATCGGGGAGGGTTCTTCCTCTCTTCCTCTTCACACTGAATTTGATGTACTAGCTATTTATTTGTGAACAATGTCTCTGTCACCAATGTAGCACACCCTCAGTAGTAATTTAAGCAATCATGTTAACGTGGCATCACTAGGACTCTGTAATTGCTGTGGTCTGCGTGAGGACATTTTTTTGGTTGTCATTACATGTCAGTTAGGCAGTGATCCTGGCACTGAGTTGTAACTGGCCAGTGTTTTTCCACTAGGCCCAATTTTCTTCCCATTTTGAACTGAAAAACAAGCAGTCCGAAATTCCTCAGCCAAGTCAGCTTGTTTGCTGCATTATGACATTTAGGCTGCGTGGGTGGAGGGGGTTGAGAGTGGTACTGCCTTGCCATCCATGTAAAACATCTTAGTCTCTCACAGAGCAACACAGCAGTGTCAGCGCGGTGCTCTCATTACTGTGGAAATATTACATGTAACCATTAGTCTTCTCCCTTCAATTAGCGACAGTCAGTTAGGCTGTGCCCCCAGCCTGCTTTAGCTGTTGGCAGCATTGCCAAATCAAACTTGTCTCCCATTTGGAAAGTAAACTAGAGAAACCTACTGTTCACCAGCCACACTCTTTGGCTGTGAAAAGGAAAAGAGTACAAGGGCACAGCCTTGTTTGAAAATACTGCGCAACTAATTTACAGGTAAGCAAATGGCACTGGAAAAGATTAAGAGAAGATCTTCACAATATGCAGATAACACAGTGTTAACGTGATTCAGCTTCTGGAGAGCCACTTCACCGAGCTCCCCTTGCTTTATCTTACTTCTTTTTTTTTGGTTGGCTTGTTTGTTTTCCCAGGGCTCGGAGGACTTATATCAACGGGACAGGTTTGAATTAAGGAATATTTTTATGAGAGTTACTTTTTTTTAACTGGACATATCAGAACAGATTTGAAAGGTCAGCTGTAAAAAGCAGTTCTGTCTTCCGCAGGTGAAATCCAATTCAAATTGGCAGAAAAGAGGATTTTCCAGCTTGAGTGATAAAGGAAATGCAAAACTGAAGTTCCTCTGATAAATCCTGTGGGGCAAATAGTCTACCAAAATAAATGAGGATAGCCTAACTGATGTTAAATGGAATCTCATTTATCTATAGAAAAATATATTTGGGTGCTATATCTGTACAAGAGATCCCCTAAACAGCTGGTGCTGAGATATGATCAGACAAGATCAAATTTTTTCCTATGTGTTAAATCAACATGAAATTTTAGATTTAAAAAACACTATAGAGTGTTGAAAACAATGGCTCAGAATTGCATTTCTACCATCTTGAACACAGAATCAAAAAGCCTGAAGACAGATAACAGCGAAAGCTTAACATAATCTGTATACTTTGGCTCTGAAAGCATGATTTGTATCTGTATTTGTGCTGTAATTATTTTCCTGGTTTGTTTTTCCACATTAAACCAAAAGCTCATGGCTGTTAAACACCTGAGCGTACATAAACTCCATCACTGCTTCCATTGTTCATTCTGTTAAAAAATCCTGCATTTTTTTGATCAGTT
This sequence comes from Steatornis caripensis, assembly GCA_013398225.1. Lineage (NCBI taxonomy): Eukaryota > Metazoa > Chordata > Aves > Caprimulgiformes > Steatornithidae > Steatornis > Steatornis caripensis. The sequence continues at coordinate 21,660 of VZSC01013712.1, read as the reverse complement.
CTCTCTCAGTGAGCTGCTCCTGTCAATCCTAACCGGAGTGCTGAAATTCATACAAGCTATTAAGGAACTACATTTTGTAACAGTTTAATGAATGAAATTACCTTTGCAACATATCTTTACATAATAAAAATAAACTTTGAACTTATTGTTACATTTCTTTAAGGCCTCTAAAACAATAAACCTAGTTTGCCAAGTCTGGCAATCCAGTTAACTGCTCTAACACGAAATATCATTTTCAAACAAGACTTCTTTAGGTCATCCTTTCATGTGAAAATACTGCACGCAGTCTTTACTACTAAAGGTCAGGTAATAGAGCACTTGCATTGAATAACAAGCAGGGATCAACATACTGCAAGTAGTCTGCTATCAAAAGCATTCTGCTAAATGACAGATGGCTGGCAAGCTGTAAGAAGCCACTATTAAGACAACTAAAAAAAAAAGGGGGGAAAAAAGAGAAAAAACCCAAACCCCTAACAAACAAAAAGAAAATGTATGAGCAAGATCCATGTATTAACATATCCATATTGGTCAGTCACCTGTGGGCATTTGACCTACTTCCATGATGTCCTCCTACAGTGTTACAAGCTTTTCTTCTTCTCAGCAGGTAGCAATCTTCCAGGAAGAACTGCTGAGAACTGCAGGTATCCCTGCTTGCTGATCTCCCAAATTGTTTTTGGTGATACGGGCATTTCTGCAGTGTATGTACCTTTTGCTCTCTCTTAATTTTCCATTTTCTCCTGACAATCCAGAAACAATATAGCACTACAAGATTATAAGGTCTGAGAGAAAGGTCAATACTCAGTGGCAAAGTTCTATGCATCTTCAATATGCAGCGTGTTCAGCATTATTTTTGCATATTTTATGATAATACAAAATAGTTCATTAGCAACTTTTTAGAAGTAGAACCCTTTCGGGTATCACGTTTGATTTATGTTTGCTTGCTCTTCCTTCACATTGTATATTTCTCACTGAACTCTTGTCTATGAAAAGTCAAGAAATCCATGTTACCACAAGGCTCAGGGATTCACTTGCCTACTTTCACTTACAGAGTGCGTTAATTTAAGCCTAATACAAGTAGACGATCCCAGCTGCCAACATGCAATTCCATTCATTTTCAGCTGTATAGCTGCATACAAAGGAATTATCCTATCTGTTTAAAACCAAAATAAATAGATTTTATATCCACAATACAATAAAGACTCAAAAAAACCAGGGTGGGCAAATGTTGCTCTGAAAATGCATCTCTTAAAAGTAACTTCTAGATATCCTTCTCTTTTTTCAAATTTCTAACAAAATAGAAGGGAAAATCCTTCTGAATTAATAACTCAGGTAACAAATACAACAAAGGCTTCACAAAATAATCCAGTTGCTTCTGACTGTATTTGCAGAGCAAGACTTCAAGAGTATCAGAAAATCCATTCTCTGTCATGATCACGATTTCATATTGCACCACTGTAGGTCAAAAATAAAAGAACACTATACGTTTCAACCTCTTTGGGGCTTATTAATACAATTATACACAGTTATATTTGCACTGCAACAAATTTCCATCTGAAGGCAAAATGAAGTTTACAATCGCTCTAGGCTCTGCACAAATTAACACTTCATTTAATATTAATGAATTACACCTTGTGACCAATTGCTATGCAAATAGTACTTGTGTCAGGATTTATAAGTACATTTATTTCAAGATAAAATACATGAATATTAACATAAAAAAAGCCTTCCACGATGACGTGAGTAAATCAATTAAGACACATGCCACAGTTTTACTAAACTAATGGTTTTGTTGCTGATTTTGCACAACTAAGTAACACTAGTTTTTCATACTAATTTCTAATGATTATGAAAACTCAGTAGTATCGTAGAATTTTACTTCTATAAACTGCATTTGGATTTGGTTTGGAATCAAACACAATTCGTATTAGTTACATCATACATCAATCTAATATATCAGTTACATGATACTGAATATTTTTGCTTACTTATATGTTTTATATCATCAAGCCTGAGATCGTGTAATAGTAGGTGGAAGCTACATCATTGTTTGCATCCTTTTTGGACAAAAAGCTGAATGTCTTTGTACTTCCAACGCTGCCTTGGGAGAAAAGAAACTGCTATAAAATAATCTTAATACTGAATAGCCAGTATTGGTTCTATGAAAGTCATACCAGTTCTCTTTGCTTGAATTGCAATACTGTTTCAACATGGTCCTAAGACACCGTCTGTCAAATAACAGAGACTTAATTTTTCATAACAATACTTTAAAATACATTTTATGCAAGGTGGGGGGAAATACGTCTCAGATTTCTCTGTTGCTCTGTAAGGAAATCCGGATTAAATAATCGTCTTTTGCTAAGCCCATGTGAGGTAAACAGAGAAAATAATTTTCTTCTAACTTTCTTTTTGCAAGCGTAAGCCTTAGTAGAGGCAATGATAAGAAAAAGTAAACAGCTAAGAAGTCAGAGAAGCAATATTATCAGCAATAATACAAATTTCATATATTTTCCTTTTTTTAGTTCACCCCATATTGTAGAGACTACACTAACAGAGAGCTTTAATTTAACAAGACAGTCATAAAGTATAGAAACTTTTACTAATTTCATGGCATACCGATGGTGTTGAGGTTATTAAAGTGAATTATATAGTTTTACAAATGGGATCAATTCTGAGTACACAGTAAAGTCAGGATTGAATTTCACTACTATGAAACAAATGGATATAATTAATTATGGTGTCAACCACTCGAGGAGAGGGCATCATGCCAGCAGAACACTGAACAAGGATGCATTGCTTTCTACCTTCTGCCATAATGGCAATTGTTTCCTTGTGCTCTGTTTCTCCTCTCACTTTCAAACAGATGTGTGATCCTCAGAACAAGAAATAATTTTAAAAGCCATCAAAATCAGAAAACGTAATATAGATTGCTATTGCTTTGCACTGTTGCTGCTGCAGTGGTGAGCTACTGTGACACACCTACCACACAAAACTACATTCATGAGCTATATTAATGAACTATCCTTGTCCAAAACAAATTTACGATAACTACCACCGTAATTTCACACCACTGCACCTTCATAATATTCTGAAATAGGAAAGCTTCATCTCCCACCTCTACAGAGTTAATGCTGAGCTATTAGCCATGCATTAGAGGAGGGACTGGAAGTCCCATCAGCAACTTAATGCAGCCACTGTAGCCAGAGCCATGCACTCAATGAAGCAATACTTTTCCTTTTGCTGTCAATCTTCAGTACCAGAGCAGCAGGGTTTTATTTTATCTTTCCTTTTTTTCCATTTCACAAGGGTATTTAAAATTTGATCACAACAATGGTTCAGTTCATATGCATATTACAAACTGCTTTGGGGACTGCTCAGTGCAAAATGGGCGGATAATGTTACAGATTAACTTGACTCTGGAGTGTGAACTGTCAGCTATATCCTTTAGCTGGGGAAAAGATTTTAAACACTACCTGGAAAATTGTGAGGCCTAATCTTTCTGCTGTGCTAGCTTGCAGTATAATCCGAATAATGTGAATGTGCTTTCCATCTGACTGAGGCATGCATGCTGTTAAGTGATTTGAGCGATTTGCCTGGTATAATAACCAGTTTTCTCTGTCTCACTGGATGCCAGGAACTTCCTGAAAATCTTCGCCTATGGCTTGACACAGACTGCTGAGTAGCCACAAAACTGTTTGATAAAAGTACCAGTTTTGTCCAGTATAAATCAATAGAATCCTGCTGCAATAGCTGTATTTGACTACAGCACTCAGCTGTTACCAAGTAGGGGACCTGTTCTGACTATTTTAACTTCAGAGTACGTGTCTTTTTCCCAGCTGGTCTTCAACACAGCAGGAATGGCTGTGGTGCGTGCTCAGTGTTTTAGCCAAAGAACCTTCCACATTCACAGCACTCCACTGGCCTCCAGACAAAGATTAACTGAAAATGCATTTCAATGCAGATATCAAATTATTTTACTAAATCAGAGTATACAAAGTGTGATTCCTCAAATGTGACCTCTTAAATTTGAAACTGAAAGATTTTCCAGTATTCACCTGTCCTTCCTACCTGACGTGATCCTATTTTTCTGGGAAAATCTACCACGAAAAGTTGTATCTCACACCAGTAATTATACACATTCTTTAAATTAGTTGAAAGAATTTGTGGCCAGTGAAAGGAAGCTGGAAACAGCTCCTAACACCAATGTCCAAAACATTATTGTCCTCATTTCCTCTGCAGTTTTTACTCATGAACATACTTTTCAGGTAACAAGACAAAATATGTTTTCTGGATAGACTCAAGGCACAGTAAGTATAATCAACTTTGTTCTCCCTAAAACTGAAACTACTCCTAGAGAAAAATAATATGTCATTTCTAAAGTCCTGTACCACCAAAGCTAGAAAAATGCCACAAGTTAAATGCTTCTTATTCTGTTATTATTATTTCTTGTGTCTTTCCATTTTTTGCTTTATACCTTGCAGAGCATGGAGATTTACCCAAAGCATGTACGATCCCAATATGTTGGTCAAAGCAAAGTACAAAGCATCTGGTGATAGCAAGAATTCCTTTCCTTTGAAATTTCACTTACAACATGGGGCTGATAATCTTTCATAAATTTTTAGTTCCACTGAAGTTGACAAAATTTTGGACCTTTACTCCAATGAAGCCAGCTGTCCAGTATTTGACAGACCTCTATAATAAGGATATTTATATTTCCCTATGGCATAAATGTGCTGTGAGAATAATAATTATAAATATTTTTGCGTTTGCTTAGCTATGAAACCATGTCTCATGTAGTTTGCTGGTCAAGCACATAGTTCTTTCATGTTTGCCATGCCACTTGCCATATTGGGAAGGCCAATATCCCTTTCCTTCCCAACTGGCCTTGGAAATATCATGAAAGAACACAGATAGATCCAAGCCCTGAGCGACACACTTATTTTCCAAAATATTCCAACACTCTTCCATATGGGCACCCCAGTGTTACAATGAAATTAATTACGATTCTAAGCTTTTATTCCACACATCTGCAAACTGAGGTCAAAAGATGTTAAATTATTTGTAGCCTGAAATCGTGAAAATGAACAGCAGGAAAATCCTCCAAGGGTTTCTGTCACTTACTTGGGTGTAAAAACCAACTCTAAGAATGTGAGTAGCTTGGATTGGGCTGCCCCTAAGAAGTAATGTCGTAAGTAAAGGATATTCTCTTACAATAAGCAGCAGAGTATCACAGATCAGGAGGTGGCTGGCAATTCAAGCATTCATTGTATATTGGACAGGCTCCACTTTGGGCATAAAAACATGCAGAGAAACCCTAAACACTTTTCTAAAATACCTCTAGCTTTTCTAACTTGATTTGCAGCTTAATTCCAAATTTCAGTTTTCATAAACTGAAACCAACAATTTAATTTTCCTTTCCGAAGCAGAAAGTACAGTACGGTTAGCTGCTCACTTTGACCTGAGTTCCTGTGAGAGCCCTTACAGGCTACCCACACTATTATAATAAAAAAGTTAAATGATAAGAGTCTACATATCTGCCGTATTAAGAGAAAGAAAGAGAGAGAGGAGGAAGGGGAAGGGAAATAAGAAAGCCTGCATGTGCCCAATGCTAAATCTTAAAAAAAAAAGAAATAAATCAGCTTGAATATGTGTGCAGATGTGACATGCTAATATAGCCAAACACAGTAACAGCCAAAGGGGATCTGCTGCTTAACTGCCTCGAGTGGTTTTAAGTAAAGCTGTCTCCTAAGCACAGACAGTTAACTTATGCACACAATTTCTGTAAGGTTTTCCAAAATGCTGCAGGAGATTCGGCATGTTCAATACCACAAGGTGCTTCCTGTTAGCAAGTTTCCCCATTTCTTCCAACGACAACACATTTCCAAGTCTCTCTCTCAATTTTTCAAGTAAATTTTCTGTGGAAAATTGAAATTTACTCCTTTAGATTAATAGATATTAAGACAAAATACAGAATAAAATGCATTAACAGAGTTTTCGTAGATATATTCAGAATAGGTTTGTGATTGCTAAATTTCCTACTACTTTGTGATTAAGGCAGACTCTCATGATTTTCAGTCATTGCTCAGGGAAAGAAAGTCCTGTTTTAAACTCAGTGATTGCCATCTAGACTTCATGCTCTAACATGGTGAAGAAAGTTCATACCTGCCTACGTTTTCAGAACATTAATATCTGAGTGTTCTCCCGTAGGACCAGTTCAGTCTGTGTCTGCTAAATATACCACCGAGGTCCTAGTTAAACTTGAGAAAGCCATAACTAGACACTCCTTTTTTATATAAATTGAGCTTAATTAGAACTTTACTAGAGATTTAACCTTTATTTGATGTGTGTATGAGACTGTTTCAATCGATGTTAAAATATTTTTGCCTCCAAACCATGATTTAGTTTTACTGTAGTCAAAAAGGAGGCCTGTTGCATGCAATAATTAGACGCCTACTACGCAAAAAAAAATAGTGTTCACTTGCCTGGAACACAGACATAAGCACACAAAAATAGCATAACCAGGTACATTATATAAGCATATTTTAACATTGTAAAAACATTAATAACATCTTGCAATGCAGCTCAGCTTTAATATATAAATAATAGCCTTAATTGCAAAGAAGCAGATGGAGTTGTGATATAGCGGCACAAACAGGGTGCATAAAAAATGTGCAAGTATTAAACTCTGCAAGATAAGAACTGAGGATGCAGAGTAGGCAAGAACGATGTCTGGTAAAACCAAAATAATCCTGCAGAGCAGGCAGGCAGGGTGTCTGATGGCACCAGAATAATCCTGCAGAATATGCAAAACCAGAACAAGCCCTCATCCCAAAAATAAATGTCAAAAGAAGCTGAGATGCTACCCAATATTCTTTTGAGGAGGAGGCAGAGGAGCACAGAACATCAATGGTGTTTTATGGGGAAGGATGGGGAGGAAAGAAGGGAGTAGGCTGTTCTGGTTTTCCCTCTCAAATTGTTCTCTGGACTGGCAGATTATAGCTATCAGTAGGAACTAAAATGGCATCACTTCAGTGCCATTGTACTCTTGCAACTAATTTAAGATAAGCTTGTTATGGATGACTGATAATGATTAAGCACTAGCTACGGGCAATACGCATTGTTAACAAATCCAGTCAATCCAGTCAAGAGTCATTTTGAAGCTGGAAGCTAGCTGGTTTTGGAGTCTTCTCCCATCCCATTCCTATCTCACAGTTCTCTTAACTTCCTAGTATATGGAGATCTACCTATGTTCAGTTGCAATGTTACGCCTACATTCTAAATTTTCATGAGACTTGTACAAAATTTTCTAAATGCTTAAAGATTCATCGTAGTAAAGCAAAAAACAACGTTAAACATATACATCTTTTCCACCTAACTTTGATATTTTCTTACAGGGCAATGTAGTCTTAAGAAAATTCCATGGTTTTGTAGTGTTTTTCTTCTCCTTTCTTTACAAAAGTATTCTAAAGTAATCACCTTGGAAAGGCATGAAAAGCAAGGGTAATAGTGGCTATTGTTCTGGCCTGTATGAATATACTACATATGTGTACACGTGTACATATATACATCAGATACAGGGAGTATTAGGATTCATTTCTTTATCTAAGCCTGAGATGACTTCTCAGTGTATGAACAACCACTTGTGGTGTCTTGAAGTCACTGCATGTGTACGCACACACACACGCACGCACACACACACATGCACAGCCACATATATCTTATCATCTATATTGTATATACATAAATGCTTTTTGATAGTAGAGAAAGAGAGACAGAGAATATTGTTGTCACATCTCTCTCACATTCTAAAATAAAATCGTTATTAGGTGACTACAGAATAGATTGATTTCTATATACACACTTAAAGCTCATCTCGACCCCCAGTTGTCTGTTCTTTCTGGATACCTGATATCATACAGTAGCACTTCTATGGGACAGACGTGCAATTAATTCTCTACAGAATAAACGCTTTAGCATATAGAAAAGCATAGAAGAAGAAAAAAGAAATCACATAAAAACCTCCGTACTGAACGATTTTAAAAATCTATACTACACTTCCTCCAGCAGCAAACTTTGCAATGTATTAAAAGGAAAAAGGGAAAAAAATTGAGATAATGACTGTATTTTCTCCTTATTCAGTGAAATAGTGTCTGATATTTAATTCCACATCATCAGAATAGTTTATGGAAATAGTGAGGCTAATGGTGAGGCTATCAGTGGGCTCGTTAATTTGTAGCGGCTATTTCTCCTGACCTAATTTCCTTTCCCGCTTGAAAACTGTTTGAAATTTCATCTGACTACAATCAGGTTTATTGGAAATATTAATGTCTGTGCTCTCCCCATAAGCCACCAGCAGGGTAATTGACTCGAAAGATTAATTACAACTTCTGCATTAACAGAATATAGAGTTGTAGTGTGGAGTCTGGGTCTTTGTCCTTTGCTGCTCTCCCTTCCTTCACTCTGAATGTGATTCTGACAATTGAGAATTTTCTTTTTTTTTTTTCCAAGAGACACAGCCCTACGAGAGCACCATTAATAACACACATTACACATTGTGGTTTATAATAGATGGTTGTTTATCCAAAGGTTGGGCAATGACTCTTGAAACTTACTTAGTCTCTGAAACAAATTGGAATTGCTATGAACTACAGAGCCCTTCCCGATATTCATGGGTGTGTGATACAAGCATAAGTTATTAACATTATTTCCCTTAAAATTAAAATAGAGAAAGGAAGGGAATATCTACTTTAGATAAGGAATATTCCCAAACTCCTCAGTGAACATTCTTCCAGCGAGAAATTATGAGAGGGGAAAAAAAAAATCATTAAAATCTTGTACGTAAGCCCACATTGAGCTCTGTCCTACTTAGAAAAGCGTTCAAGCATGCAAAAATCAAGCACACAAAGAGACACTGAATGCAACTCGGGAACAAGAATGTGGCAAGAATCCGTGGCTCCTCCAATGCTATGCTCATGGTGTCTGTGCCCCATATCTTTGACATGACACTGCTATATGTAAATATAACTTCTTTAAAAGAATCAATATAGAAATATAGTGGGGACGACATTTCATCATTTTCTGTTATTCTGTAAAGAACAATTTAATACAAAAACTAAAAAGAAAGTAAAGACATTTTGGTTTCGAAGATTTACATCTGTAAATTATGCAGTTTCTTCCTCTAAAATAATCATATAAGCAATTCTTACCAGGATTTTAGTAATTGCCTTCTGAATTAATCATGCTTTCAGGATAGTACATGGACAACAGGATTTGGGGAAGGAGGAAGTGGGAAAGGTAATTTATTATCCGTAACAGAGCTTCTTCAAATACATCTCTCATCACGTCCATCTTCATAGAAGAACAGAGGATGAAACAATAACAAGAGTGTTCCATGATACAAGGGTTAGATCTCAAATGGAAAAAAATACAAAAGCTACTTTCCTTGAACGGAGTGAAGGAACCAAACAATTAATTAGCTGGACAAATGAACCAAATTAGTCTGGGGGCCATTTAGTTTTTCAGACACAAAACCCAGACACTGACTAGAAAGTCAATTCAGCACTGACATTATCATCCATTCGATCAATAAAAGTGAAACAGTATTAGCAAGCTTCCATGTTGATTTCTTCACACCAGCTCCTTCTACGATCTCCAAAGCTTCTTCAACCCATAAACTATTCCTACATCTTTTGGGTCATTTTCTGGTACTTGTCTCATACTGATGTGAAAAGAGATCAAGAATTCTTTCTGTCTCTCATCTCTAACTCCTGAAGTACTAACTTATCTCTTGCTTACAGTATGTTTTCCTATTTCTGTCTCTGACTTAAATCTTGCTTAAAATGATTAAATTAATCAAAGTTTAATAGTAACAAAAGCACTACCTCTTGGTCCTTCCATGCCTTAAAACCGAATTTTCCATTCGTAATGCTTTGTTAATAAAATGCTGTTGATATACAGTTGACACCATGCATAGGCCTTTATACAATTTTTTGAAGTAATCAGTTCTGCCTTTAGACTTTTTGAGAGATCTTAAGTCACAGTTAAGTAGTTAGACACTTACACAAGTGTTTTTAATGACAGAATGCTTCTACTTATATAGCAGTTATAAAATTATGCATCAGATTGGTTAAGAAGTCCGCAATTCATAAATAAATCTAATTTATGTGATTTTCCATCAGTTAGCTAAGACGTTTTGTTCAGTCAGATTAGGCACACAAACAATTACATCTCAGTTATAACAGTTGCTCTGGAAGCTGTGTTTATTCCTGTAGACATCACCTTTAGAATTACTTCTCCCAGCTCCCTAAAACCTGTAAAACATTAGGAAATCATTACCACAATACCGTTTCCCCAAAAAAAGATAGTTCCGCTGGTCACAAACAAAACCATTCAGAATATCTGCGCTTGGGCTTGAATGTTCATGAAACAAAAGATTTATTGTACTTCTGTTGACCTTAATTTCACCTCAGACAGTATAACCTCTTGGGTTAATAACTCCTGAGGTTCACCTCCACAGAAGTCAGTATCACAAAAAGTATGTGATGGCACCTGCTTCAGTTAAAGTTGAAAAATAGTTTCCATTATAGCTACCTGTTCTCACATTCCCTGCTTATTGTGGCCTCAACAGCACTCCGGATAACTAGAAGCACTCAACAAAACGCTGCTCTATCCCAGTTATTACTCCATAACACAATTTTGTTTCTTTGGCCAAAGATGGGGAGATCATGGATAAAGTAGCCACATTATAGGTGATGACTAAAAAGTCTATGTTTCGTTATAATTCTGATGGCAACTTTCATCAATGAACAGCTTTACCCTTTCTCTTCAACTATCAGTCTTAGCAAGTACCACGTGCAGCGAATATCTGTTTTGCTGATGGCATACAGTCAGAATTTCTTAAGTTTCCTCATTTTTTAAGCACCGCTTTGCTTAATAGCAATGACACTTAACTGCTGCGCCATAGTGGGTTCTTTACCCTTATATCAGAAAGCCATAGTTCATTAAGTTCCTGAAAGGTTTTCTGATTTCTAAGACTTAAAGAAAAATCATGTGGTTTCCATTCACTTTCAGATATTTAACATGGTGTAAAAGCTTTCTAACTTCTAAACCACATTTTCAGACATTAGAAGACAGGTAAAATTGGGTTAAACACACACACACAAAATGTTATGTGAAAGGTATTTGAGGTCTAGCCTCCATTTTCTCAATTATCAAAAAGCTATACTAGAACCAAAGCAAGGTACAATTTATCTAACCTATGATTCCACAGAAACTCATCTCCTTTTCATTGTTGTATCATCCTCTTTTGGAGAGAAACTCTTCAAGGGTTTTTTAGATTTTACCAGTTACTCATACAGTAAAATGTGATTCTTCCTTTTACCTTACTTTTACAATGTAGATGTGTCAGTCCTTCAAAACTAGAAAGTCCTCCAAAACTAGACAGTTCTAGGACATGAACAGACATTAAAAGACATCTTCAATGGAGTTGAAAACTTTCTAGACTATTTTATCTTTGCCTGTTTTGCTTTCTAACAAATTCCTGGTTTCTGAGAGAAAGTAGTGAGATGTTTTTGAATACTTGCTACAGCAATTGGTTATTACTCCATCGCTATCATATAAACTCAATGGTGGGAGGAATGGAATTTCAGGAATATCTTTTTCTTTTCCTTTCTTTTTTTTTTCTGTTATCTGCATGATGGACCATCACAGGAGGATATTTCTCTGAAGCAGAATAAAATGGAAAATTTTCCCCACTTTAAAAGACTGTTACAATACTTTGCTTTGGTCTTACACAATTTTTTGAGCCATGGAGATCTTGCAGCGTCTCTCAAGGTGACAAATAAACTGCAAGCAGTAAATGGTACTTACTATTAGTTTTGTAAGAGAAATAGAGTAATATTGATGGAAAAGGAAAATTACATGCAAGAGAGAGCCCATCTAAACTTACGTGCAATGTAAATGGCACATCTCCTTGAAGTCTGCCCCTCCCCTTAGCAATCACAGCTAGTAATGTTAAACATAAATGGACAACTGTACCTCTGTTCAGCAAGATAGAAATGCCATTCAAAATACCAGAATAAAATGTGTGTTAATACTGATTTCAGCACAACTTTATATTTAAGTCTAAAGCCCCCAAACTTATTGTGGGGAAAAAGGAAATTTTCCACTGGCACAAACACACCCTACAGACACAGCATGCATCCATGGCAATGATAATTCTGATTTCAATTAGAACTTACTAGCTCTCTTGTGCCTCATTTTTACAAGGAAAATAAAATTGAGAAAGGCATTGCTGTGATTAGCTCCTACAGCCACCTTTTCTGAGTAGTCTGAAGTGACAGCCACAGGGGTAAAAATGATTGTACTAAAATGTCTACTAATGAGGCCCCTGTAGTACTGCTCCAAGAAGGCCCATTATATGCTACATTTGTCAATTTCATCTCTTTGCCTTTCTTTTTATCATCTGGAAAAATACTGATTAAGAGAGGGTTTCTTTTTAAGGCTTTATTCTTGTTTAACCTTCATAATAATGCTCATTGCCTTCCTGTACAGATAAAATGTTCCAAACTAAAACATTAAAATGTTCCATACTTCCTACCGACTTTTCTCAGTTTTTGAGACTAATATGTGCTTTATAATAACAATCCACAATGTTTCTGCTGGGTTATGGAAAGGGAGGCATGAAAAATATCTGTAAATATCCTTATAAATGCAAAGCAATGAGTTGAATGGGAAGCAGTAAAACTTCTGTTCTTGTGGAAGATATATTGATAACAGAAGTCCTAACTTCTCTGAGATGAACAAATGAAAAAGGAAATGGGAATTAAAAATAATTAAAATAATGTAAAGTAAACTAGAATAAAAATGTAACTAAGAAAGAAACTATAAGAAAAATAAGGAAAAAGAAAAGGAGTCATAGGAATCAGCAGTATCTATTTGGGTGACTACAGAGGAAGAAGTAGTAAAAGACATGATTTCCAAACATGAATGATGACAGAAACTGATAGTGGAATCTCTTACTGCTAACATTCTGTACGGTGTACCTGAAAAACAGATATAAACAAAATAAAATTACTGCATATATGGCTCTTAACAAGAAGCATGACTAGTACTTGTGCACAAACTAACATTCTATGAAAAAGGCAAGGTTCTTCTAGGAACACAGATCTTCTTATTTTTTTACGTCCCTAAAACTGGAAAATTAAGGAGCAACTTCTTTTCTTGTGTTGAAATTTAAGATGACGGTAAAGAGAAAACCGGAACTGAGTAAGGGACTAAATAAGTAACATGGGCATAGAGTGCAAAAAAGAACTACGACACTGGAAACTGAAGTTTGTTTTGTTCATGTCATAAAACAATAAATATAAAGAACTACTACTTTGTAATAACTTTAAAGAACTCTAACAGATTAATAAAATTATAATAGATTTACTAAAATTAACAAAAGTATCGTAAGATCTCCAAAAAGTGGAATTTTTTTTAAAAGTGTGTGTGCGCTTGGGCATATATCTATATGCATAATTTTTTAAACTTTGAGAGTTCAAGTACACTGTCATTATCAGTTATAACTTTATAGAATGCTCTCTAGGCTAATTCAATATTTACAGAAATATTTTTGATGGATTATAAGGAACTAGCTGAAATGAGGGCACATCAGTCTTGATTAATTCTGTTGTTCTGTCAACTTTTGAAAGATGCATGAATTTTAGAAACATGGAGCTTGGAATGAGAAGTCTGGAGTCTTGATAAAAGTGAGAGAATGAATGCTCTGTTTTATCTTTCAGCAGAGAAAGACTTGAAATTATAGTTAGTGGTTTTATATTTCTACTTCAAATATCTTAAAAATTCCTTAGGATCTGATGTCAGTAATGCCAATTAGAGATTAAATGTCTTGGTTCTGTTTTCCTTTGGTTCTTACCCATTCTCTAGTCAATACCTTATTTCTTTTCCTAATAAAATAACTTTGTATACCTGATTACTCACTGTGTTTTGCAGACTTAACATGTAATGAATAGACTTTACATTTTACACAAGTGGATTTTCAGATTTTTTTTGTTCTGGTTATAGAAATCCAGCCATTATGTATGCCAAGTGTAATCTTCCATGGCAAGGAAGATTAACTTGCCACTAATACCACTTGGCTCACAATATGTCTTAGATTTCTGTATATCATTTGCATTTGAGAGATCTGCACACACTGAGTGTACCTCATCAAAGATCACTTTATACTTTAAATATAAATATTTGTAGACTATATTGACGACCGCTGTCCTGAAAATGGAAATTAAATCCCATTATTGAACCATCATATTATTTTATCAAACCAACTTAATGCTGAACTATTTCATTTTCTAAGATTTTAACAGCACATTTAGTCAAGAGTCGGTGTTATGTTTTCCTGAAGGTGGGAATGAGCATGAAATATAGTCTCCAGTACTCATATAACCCAATTTAAAAGAATCTAATGAGTTGAGACTTTTAATGTCTGTTAAATATTTTTGACTCTATGGCGATATGATTAGGGTATTCTTTTCTTTATTAGGTGAAGCCTGCAACAGTTCTTTTTATGTGCCAATTTCTGATTATTAAAATTGCAGTGATTTATTTCGCCCTCAATATTAAGCTGTTGCTTATGAAAGTTTAGCCCTTCCACTAAAGTGAAAGCTTCATTCGTTCTGGATGAAATAAAGATCTAAATCCTTAAATCAGCCTCTTTCTCTGTCTGTCTTCTCTGACTCTGAAAACGTAAAAGCAGACACTGGAGATATACGGTAATCCTTATTGCATATTACATGTTTAGTCCAAACATTACTTCTTTTTTATCATGTGGCATCCAAATTCTTTCAGAATTCTGTTTGGCTCTTTGCCAAGAGAGACACAGCCAGGGCTCTGCTCATTTTGTCCTTTTGGTCTTAATGAGAAAAAGTGGTACTTCACTCAGCCTCCATTTTCAAAACAGTTTGCTGAGAGTCCAACAGTTTCCATGTTGACAACTCTAAATCCCACAACTATCTGGTTCTAAAACAAATCAGAAAAAAAGTCAGGGTGGGTCTATAATATTTTTTAAAAAATTCAACGTGCCTTGTAATGAGTGTATGCTACAAAAGAGCTCTAACATTTCTGTTCTGTTGTTACACATGATTTTGACAGCTTCAGGTGATTCTAGCATTACATTCATACATTGCCGACTTTGTATAAATCGTAGCAGTGCATACCAACCAATTTAGGCCAGTCTTGCCTATAATTAATTAGTGCTCCTTTATATCTTATCATAGCACAGAATCCCAGGACTAATTTCCTCTTCATTTACAGTACTATACCCCCACATGCACAGGTTAAGAAGCATTAAGGACTTCCCTCTAGATCTTTTTCACTTCTTTTATAGAACAGCAAACTTCTGACCAGTAACTATTCCTCTGTCTCTACTTATGCTAAATACAATCTCATTTCTTAGAAATTCTAACTTGTAGAACTTTTCACATTGGTGTCACAGTCTGACTTGTGTAGCTATTTAATGACAGTAAATTCCTTTGAATATTAAACTGCTTGTTGGATGCCTTTAAGCCAATCTGTCAGTTGGATTTAAGAAAAAAAAAGTTTTGCTAACAGAGATATCAAT
Source organism: Steatornis caripensis (assembly GCA_013398225.1). NCBI lineage: Eukaryota > Metazoa > Chordata > Aves > Caprimulgiformes > Steatornithidae > Steatornis > Steatornis caripensis. The sequence continues at coordinate 6,044 of VZSC01013712.1, read as the reverse complement.
TGATCAAAGGGAATGTAATTCAATATGCTACATTTCACTCCCTTCCATTTAGCATGTTGAATACCTCAGTGCCCACTCCGTTAGTCAAACACAGTTCCTTTTTACTGAAATGTTTCTCCTTTTTCTTCTTTTAGTTCACAATGTAACTACACAACTTCTTCCAATTTGTGTAAATCATATTAAAACATATATGAGCTAGACTGCTTATACTGATAAGCTGATGTCGAAAATGTTTAGGACACTATTTGAGTCGTTTTGTTCTAACATAGGTTTGCAAAACATGGAGGTCAGTACTGAACAGTAAAAATACTGAGAAAATACTGTAAGAAAGTAAGCTAAGCAAGAAAGCTGGGAGAATGACAACACTGAAAGCCAGAGTATGATTTTATTTCTTTCCTTTTAGAATCTTCTGATAATTTTTCTCTATCCAAGTTTGAAATTTTTACTGGTTTTAGCAAATTGCCCTGGCAATATCACATTCTCCCTGCATACAGTTGTGTGGGTTTTATTGCTTCACACTGCTGAGTGGAAAGGATTTGCCAGCTTGGGAAAATGCCAGAATTTGCATTTTAATAAAGATATGTCAAACAATAAACTCGCTTAACATCCTGTGACGGATCTGTTGAAACTGTGTCTTGTTAAGTGTGTATTACTACATTCACTACATTTTTTTGCAGTTGTTAAGACAGACACAGCTAAAAACAAATTCAGGCATTAAAATATTTTTGACCATACCCAAAAACCTGTTAACGGTGTACAATAACTCAGAACTGCAGTGATATGCAGGAAAGCTTTCCCAAATTCAACATCTAGCCTAAAAAAAGACACAGTCTAGAGTCGGGATGAAGGCCTGAATTTCACCTGCATCATGAAGAAACAAAGCTGTCCAGGAAGGCAGCTGCAACTACAAAGTGGTCAGAAATCCAAAGATCTAACAGTGACCACAAGATCGGCAGGCAACTGCTTACAGTTTATAGGGCTTTTCCCTTTAGCTATTACCTTTACTGTTTTACCAATTGCTGATTTATCTGTTGTGCTGGAAATGCAATATTTAAATATTCAGGGTGCAGTGTAATGTAGTTTTTAATCATTGTCATTTATGTAAATTAGCATTTCTGTCCTTTTTTAGCAATTCATTGTCATACACACCGTAAGAAGAGTTACACAAAACTAGAGAGGATATACATGCCCTGATGCTTTCTAGATCCAAAAAGAGCTGTTACATCTATGCACCTGAGAAAATACAGTACTACATCAAGGTCACTCAGAAAAAGAAACAGGCTTAAAGAGTAAAAATCAACAACTAAAATTGAAGTCATTTATTATTTTTTAAAATATTACTGTATCAACCCTACACATCACTAATACTTGTACGACAACAGTGGAAATTGCCAGAAAATGACTGAGAGACGTATCATAATAATTTGACATAACATAAGCAGAAGCAAGTAAGTGTCTTTTGGATTTGATACATGAAAACCAGAAATACTAAGTCAATAGAAGTATTCCTGACTCATCTCAGCCTTCTGTCTGCCACATTTCATTCAGTTACATTTGGTAAAAAAAAAAAAAAAACAAAAAAAAAACAAAAAAAACCCAAAAACCATCCCCTACATGCAGAAAAAAATCCGGATACATGTATTTTGAGTATCTTTTTTCAAAGAAAGTCTTTGGGATTTAAAACATCGCCTATAGGAATTGTTAATGCTACATGAAGCAAATAGCCAGCTAAGGAAGTGCTGTGGAGACCAACCAAAGCAAAAAGATATTTTATAGCTCATCAACCTTCCAAATGGAGCATAGAGGTGGTGAAGGATATTTCTTTGATCTCTGCCTCCACAGACACAGAAAATATAACAAGCTTACAAGATCTTGGGTTTCACTGAAGTGCAAAAGAGTAAGTCAGAAGCTCTTCCCTATGAAAAACGCCACCTGGTCAGGCAACCTGCATTTGAACACAGGAATTCAACAAAGCACTGATCATCAGATTTTTTTCATATGATTTCTTGTTTTTATTCACTGAAAACTTCCAAGTGAAGGCTGAGATTATTGCCCTGATTACTACTTCTTTACTTTCTTTCCTTTACTTGCCGGCCAATAATGAAGCCAGTCGTGCAGGGATAGACACGCTGGAGCAAACTGCTCTGTAGTCTACATCTGCCAACTTTCAGTCATAACTGCAGCTTTAATTTGTGCCAGCTTTAAAGAACCAGCTTTCCTTGCAAATTCTGAGTCCTGTTTTCCACTCTAAACAGCACTCCTTGCAAATGGCATGAAGAAAACCACAATTAGTTAGGTACAGTGTGCTTTATGACAAGGGAGTAGTGTAGAGAAGGTCTGCTGTAACTCCTTATTCAAATCCAGTCGTAATTCAGTGCTGAAATGCCACCATCTTTAAAAGGGAACAGCATCTGGCAATGCCAGATACCTTATTACCTTCATGTAATGATTTTTCATGCAAATAACGGATGAAGTTTAGGTGCACCACAAGCTAAAGTTTAAAAGCACCAACCCTATTCTGCCTATAAAAATTTTGTCATTACATTTGACAGAGATGCCAAAAGGTTTTTTAATTGCTGGTAAATAGTCTTAAAAATAAAGACCACATTTAAAATTATTTTATGGTTTTCAACTGAGAATAACAAAACTTCCTGACACTCATTATTTGCCCATGTTTCCTTTGTAAATGGTATAGCCTTTGAGGTGTAGCCAACCATTCACTATGGGGAATCTGATCTTTTTTAGAATTACAGACTTTTCTATAATGTTATATAAGAGTATTAATCAGTAAGAAAATCTAACATCCACACAGCTGAAATTTCTTTTTTTTTTTTTGTGATGCTCATTACATTAACTTTCATATTTTATAATTCACTTCTGGACACTAAAAGTGTTACTTTTATTTCAGCTATTAAACAGTCTTTATTTCCGGAGCCTTTGTCCTGAAAAGAGTATCTTCCAAATTTTCTGTTGAGGGCATGAGTTCTTAGAATAAATCATGTTGAGCAGGAGAGAGAAGATAGAGTAGTAGCCTTGCAGCTGTCTTTTTTGGTACCAGTAAAATATATTTTCTAGCAAGTTTCAAATACCTTAAGGAATTTTTTTTAAGTTTGTTTTTTTTTTTTTAGTTTGTAGAACAAGAACTGCAAGCTTCCCCTCAAAGCCTCCAACAGAGATCAGTAAGAAGTAGAGTCAGAATACTTTATAGACAGATGCTCCTGCAAACTTCAGCATGCCAGCTAAGCCACAGTTGGCTACCATTTTAAAATCTCCTGGAACATGAAATTGTCCTTTCCCTAAATATACCACCTTCCAAGAGCTCTGGGGAGATACAACGGAGATACAGGAGGTGTAAGGTAGGGGAAAGAGGAAGGGAGTGGGTGGTAGCCATGTGAGCTGGCAAACGCTACTGGAAAAGGACCAGCACTCCATTTGCCAACACATTAGGGCAGCACTAACTGCTTAGATAGGGGACTACAGTTTGCAGCTATAGTGAGGGAATCAGGCAAATGTATTTGCATGATCTGTTTGGTAATTAGTGTGCTTGGAATTAGGTTCTCTTATGAGGTGCTGAACACATTAGCACATGGGACTCATCCCACTTCTAGCTACTGCAAAAAATGTTTTCTCTGTATTGTCAAGGAAATGAGTTACAGTTCCCTGTATATCAGAATGGTCTGGATTATGAGAGAACACTCTGAAACGGAAGAGAACAAAAGTAATAGTTTCAGTCTTTCTTACTTAAGGCAGAAGACTAGTTGCTTAAGTCTCCTCTTCAGTTAATGGCCAGGCATAAATACCTCTGTAAAGTTGAACTTGTAAGTGAAATTAAATGTACATGGGCTGAGTACTATATTCGTACCTGAGACTACAGGTAAAAATAAAAAAAAAAGAACTGTCAAATGCAAATTATCAAAGGCTTAACCTATGTTTAATTTTGCAATTATTTATTAATTCTTGAACTGCAGATCAATATAGTTGTTACTCAAGAATTTATAACCACTTATCACGTTGCATAACAATGTATTTGTAGATGGCTACGTAAACTATTTCGCTAAATAAAAGCAGCTTCCAGTACCAGAACTCTGATCATTCACCTTGCTACATCACCTTTTGGATCTGTTCTAGACAGCTTCAAAAATCTCTCTGCAAGCTGATCTGCCACAGAAGGCTTTAGGCATAAGTGCTGTTGACATGAACTACTCAGTGTCAGAGCCACATAGCTGACCATGGTATACTCTTTCAAATAACATTACAGGCATGGTCAGTGTGTTTAAAAAATAATTCTAAATTGAAAGAAAATCAAACCCAAAAACTTAGTTTTATTTTTACTAAACACGACTTATTTTTTTTCTGAAATCATGTTGTGCACTAATTCAAGGAAAAAATTAGTCATACTGTTGTCCAGCTGGACTCCCATTTATATGATGGCTTCAGTCTCAGGCTACACTTAAGAATACTCATAGCTTTCATGTGATACAAAATGTGTGACTCACTTGTTAAGGGGAAGTAGTTATAAGGATTTAGCAACACTTAACTCTAGACTAGAGTGAAGAGTAATTTAAGTTGTTGTCATTAATCTTTGAGAACCTTTATACCTCTTATCTTCCTTAGAGGGTACCTCTTTATCTGTGTCAGATTCAGTAAAAGAGATTGGAAGAAATCTTGTTAACGGGGTCTTGAACCACAGCCAGAAAAGCCAGAATATATAAAGACTCTAAGGAGGTAACTATTTGGAACTTCAGAAAGTTTGTTTTATCATATAAAGAATGACACCATGACAACAGTTTCAAAGGCATAGCTACTACTTCTCTGAATCTTAGTCCAAACATTACTCCAGAAATCACAGTGAGAAAAAAATATTTAGACACAATGTAAGAGATGGATTTGCCTTACAGACATGTGAATGTATGCTACATTTAACCTAACAGACCTGAAAGAAAAGGACATACATAATGACATTAACGAATGTGAACGAACAAGAGACATTCGACAAATTGCCATGCAATAAATTACCAAAATTCTGATCTTTTTCTATGCAGACATTTAACATCCGAAGAATGCAATACACAGTGCTTTGGCAAGCATCATATCAAAAGAACAATCAAAAATTAATTGAGTAAAGACCCTAAATTGCTATTTAAGGGACAGTTAATAGTGTGAGCTGGAATGAAATGTGAACTAGTTTCTAGTTGTCACAGCAGTTTCACTTCTTGGCTAAGATTCAACTATAAGATATAGATTTTGGATTTTAAGCACCACAGAATAATAAACAAATAAATATAGCCATATAGCACTTCTTTTTCTAGAGGGAGTTATTTCCCACATGACATCCTTCAGCATTTTGTCTCATTTAGTTTCGGATATCTGAAGAACTGATACTTTCATTGTTTTTTTTCTGCAACTTTACATAAGCCAATTAAAAAATATAAACATTCATTGTACTGATATTTTCTATGAAATTAATTTAAAAATACTTCTATGTATAAATTACTGAGTAAATGCCTCCTTGTAAAAAAATTGAATAATTCTACCCTCCAAAGATGTCAAAAAAAGCCTTTTTAGGGCTATATTCCGCATATCCATTTAGCGCAAGCTATATATACTTATTTATATTGAACTCTCCTTTAATGCCAAGTTCTTTTTTTTTTCCACTTTCCTCAACACATCCAATAAATCAGTATCTTTCTGATATTGAAGAATCTAGATTGGGAGTAGACTTCACAAATCCTGTGGACGAATACATTTTAGAAGCATTAAGTCATATGCGCAAGAGCTCTTGCTCCTGAGGTGTATGAAATCAGGCACGGAACACAAGAGACTGACATGGCTGAGACAAGACCTGCTGGGCAAACTAAAGGGCAAAAAGGAAATCCACAGGCAGTGGGAACAGGAACAGGTATCGTGGGAGGAGTATATGGATGCTGTCTGGTTGTGTACGGATGGGGTTAGGAAGGCGAAGGCATAACTGGAGTTGAACTTCGCAAGGGACTCAATAGTAATAATAGGTTCTACAGGTATGTCAACCAGAAAAGGAAGGTCAA